>VBRH01000253.1:98876-114356 GCA_014578085.1 Cardamine resedifolia | reverse complement strand
TGTTGAGAAAACCCAATGGGAAAAACCCAACAAGGGAAAAAGAGTATAAGTCTTATCACCTCTCTTAATAAAGGTTTAGATGGCTTGTATCACAACTAGGGTAGTTGGATTAGCACACTCTAAACTACCATGGATGGTGTTGAGAAGATGTTACAACGTTGTTTTGAGCTTGTCTTGTTTGGACCGAGTAATAGGACCCGGAGAAATGTCTAAATCTTCATGTCCTTGTTGCTCCAGTTCAAGCTGCTTCCGTTGATCCTCAATGTCGTCTCCATGTTGCATTGGTTCCTCCTCCTTGCTAGCCATACTCTCATCATAGCCGAAAGTTATGCTGTGTTTGGGTTGATAGCCGAAAGGCTATGTCGTGAGGGTTGATGGCCGCAATGCTATGCGGTGTTGGAAAAAGCCGAAAGGTTAAGTTGTGATATGTAGGTAGCCGAAAGGCTATGTTGTGTTGTGCTGTTAGCCGTGAAGTTTATGCTGAGTTGTGTCGTTAACCGTGGAGTTACGGTTAAGCCGTGTTGTGGGTTATAATCTATGCTGAGCCATGTAGTTGACATAGAATTCGCTGAGCCGTGTTGTGACTATGGAGTTATGCGGAGCTGAACTGATAGTTGTGGAGTGTGATAAGCTGTCGATCGGGTCAGTAGCCGAGATTATGTTGAGCAGAGGGGAATGATCGATCCTAATCAGATCGACCTACCCAAAGCTGTTGTTGGTTGTGGCTGATATTCTGGGTAAGAATATGTTAGATTTGATATTCTAAGGATTGGAATATGGTGTGATGGAGATTCTTTAGAGTATAATCAGTTGTGGTTGTGTAACCTTTCGAGGTTAGGTGGTTGGGAATTCGAGGGCCGGAATGGTTCTTGGTTGCTGAAAAATAATATTTGGTTCTTGGAGAGTGGATTCTCCGTCACTCGAAGGATTGCTGGTTCTGAGAGTTAGGGTATAAATCGTGAGTTGCGTAGTTTGGAGGTGAACTAAGTGAGTTCACTGGTGAGTGGGTCTGGTGGTTGAGCTGTGTTGGCTGGTGGTTGCCAAGAGAAAATAAAACTGATGTAAGGTTGGTAGATGGGTCCTTTCTGCGAGGGGATTAGAGTTGTTAGATTCGAGGACGAATCTATGTTAGTGGGGGAGAATTGTAACATCCATAATCCATTAATTGGGTTTTATTGGAGAATTCGAAAGTTAAGGGACTGTTTTCCTTAAATCAATTTTTTTTGTTGGTTTAATTGATTAAAGGAGATGTTGTGAGGCTCTTTTCGAAAGGTCCAAAAGGTGAGGACTTGTCTTGCAATTTTCAGAATTTAGATGAGAAAACCCTAATTCATCCTGTTAAGTCTTCACGCCTCACTCCCTTGGCACGTCTGATCCTCTCGTTCAGTTGTGACCTCGAGTTAGAAGGAGACTTCATCAGATCAGAGCAAGTGGTCATAGGGTGAGTTGTGGCAGGGAGAGAGAGAGAGCTTGGCGTGCAGAGTAAGGGAGAGGGGTTCGCTGTTCAAAACATGTGGGTACGCTCGTGAGTTCGGGTCGTCGTGGAGGTGAACTCACATGGTAAGATCTCTTTGCTTTGTATCGTGTGTGTGTTCGAGTTGAGTCGGGTGCGTGAGTTCGGAGTGAGGAGGGTCGAGCTGGGGTGTGACCGGTGACATGAAACGGAGCTTCGTCGGTGACGTGATGTGGTGACGTTAACGGCGGCAACGTTGCAAGCTAAGTGTCGTTGATGCCGTGAAGTTGCAGAACCACCAAGAAGAAGATGTGGTGTTGTTGTCGGTGACGTTGTGTAGTTGCAGGTTGTGTTGGAGCCAAGAGAGAAGAAGATGAAGTGAAGAAGATGAAGTGAAGAAGATGAAGATGTGTTTTCAGTTGGTTTAGTCTTGGTTTAGTTGGTTAGGTTTGGTTAAGTTTAATTTATTACTCCCTCCGTTTCAAAATATAGGATGTTTTAGGTAAAAACACGTTCTTTAAGAAAATTTACTTTACATTTTAAAATACAACATATCATTTTTAGAAAAAATAATTAATCAAAAAGTTAAAGAAAGTATTACATTTTATTTAAATTATTGTCTTGTAATTGACAAAAGTTCTTTTGATCATGTGCTTTTATAATTAAATGACTCAAAATTTGCATTGAAATCTGAAAACATCTTATATATTGAAACAAAAAAATTTGTCTAAAACATCCTATATTTTGAAACGGAGAGAGTATTATTATTTTTATTTTTAGGTCGCGTGCGGATTTTTATCAGGGGTTATTCATCCCGGGAGGTTCGGGATTTTTGCAGAGTTTAGTCGCAAAAATTCCCGTGCGTGTGCCAAGTGAGTGCAGTACCGTGGTCGGATCGTTTCACGGAAATCTTTCCGGTATAATTACATGTTAGGATTTATTTATGTGTTTTTGTGATCATCGCTATTTAATTATTATTGAATTAAATTCCGAAAAAATGATGATAATTGCTGTTAAATGTGAAATTATTTTTGGTAATTTTTCCGTAATTGTCTGTTGAATTAATTGTTAAGAATTAATTATGTTAATCCCTTCTTGGTTGTTTAAAATGTCGTTGCTTGATTTTAATTCATTATTTTGCGGTGAATTAATTTTATCAAGTTGATGTGTTGCTGTTTGTCGAGTCCGGACATTTAGTTATGTCGGGGGTATTTTCGTAATTTTATCATAATTGACCTAATAGACGGGTTGATCGCCTCCTCAGTATTTATTAAATACTGACTGCGTCTATTCGTAATGGCACAGGTAAGGGAAATGATAAAGCTAGCTGAAGCTCGTGGGACTGCGGTTCGGATCAAGATGACATACCGGGAGGGTTGTTATGTATTTTATATATTTATAAATTGTTGTTTGTCGTGATTGTTATTTTTCCGTAAACCGTTAGGTTGTTAGTTTTGATTTGTGAATTTATTGGTTTATAATAAATCGTTTATCGTTGAGTTGTTAATTGTTTTCGGCTGCTGGAAGTTAATAATAATTATGGGGTTATTATTAATTGTAAAAAGAAAAAAAAAACGGGTCGGGGCGTTTTAGTGAACGTTAAATGATTATCAAATTGGTTACATATAATTGGCACAATATTAACAAATTGGTTAGGAAGTTAGAAAATATTTTAGATTTACGAATAAAAAAAAACAGTATTGGACGGATAAATTGAAAGAAATGTTTTCCCCATGTAGAAGACATGATGTGTAAAACTGTAAATGATCTTTTCCAAAGGGAGGAACTCATATTTGTTTTATCCCAAAGGAACAAAGTCAAAACAAGAGGTGGGGATCCACTCAAAGAGAGTTACTTCTGCCGGAGCAACTCTTATACATAAATTTAGATCCGGAGAAGTGAGTAAGGCGGTGGGGTTTCTGCTAAAAATTAAAGATGATGGTGGATGGGAATCCGACGACATAAAAGAAATGAAGCCGCAAAAAACAAATATCTAAAGAATTATAGCACAAGATAGGAAAAAAAATCGAGATTTGATGACGGAAGGGTTAAGTTAGAAGATGTTGTCCAAAAACGCCATAAAAAAAGAATGATGAAGGACTTCAGCAAGTGAAAGTGCAAGAGAGAAAAAATATTTGGTTAGCAACCAAGATAAGATCTGAACTATAGGAGAAATATGGACCCAGAGACGGGAGGAAAGCGGTGGGAGTTCAGCTAGAGATTAAAGATAAGGGTGGATGGAAATCCGAAGACGGAAAATAAATAAAGCAGCAAAAAAAAAACATCTTCTACATAAATAGCCTGAGATAGAAATACAAAATCGAGAGATGGTGACAGAAAGGATGTGTTAGATGATGTTGTCGGAAAATATTAGGAGACAAGAAATGACGAAAGATTTCAGCGAGTCAAGGTTTGAGAGAGAAAACATATTCAGTTGGAAATCGATATAATATCTGCACCATAAGAAAGTAGAAGGACAATGGAGATCCTGTCTCGAGAATGTATCGCCCGAATATGAGCAAAAACATAATCACCGATTATTAGATCCGTTTTTCATATCTCACACGGTGATAAAAAATTAACGATAATATAAAATTAAAATCTATTGGATATGATCTAAATTTTAATATGTTAATAATAAAATTATAATATACAAATTTAAATTAATTTACTAATGTAGAAAAACAAACTTATGTATGTAACTCTTTTGTTTTATACAACATAAATAACTATCTTCTCTAACGAAATATGATTTCTCTTTTTTTCCTAAAGCAATTAAAATATATATCATTAATAAGAAAATTTTAATTTAGTGTTTATGGTTAAATATAATTTATTTTAAAATTTAGAAACTCGTCTATCGGACATATGCTAAGTATTTTATATTTTACTCTCACACGTTGCTAGACTTTATATCTTTGTTTTGTCTTCTATTTAATATTTAGTCAACAATTTACCACGTTTGAAAAGAGAGAAATGAGCGGATACACAAGAAAACGAGTCATCTACCCATATCATTGACAAGACCATTCGAAATTGTATCATGTGCTAACCTTATACACCATTTTGGTGTTAAAACTATATTATTTTAGTGTAATTTTAACATTAAACAAATTGTCTTCTCCAACCATAACACTAAAAATCATACTAAAAATATATTATATATTATTTTATTATTAAAATAAATAATTGTTTTATTATTTAATAGTTTTGATTAATATTTTGATTATATAATTATATGGCATTGAAACATGTCACATTACAAATATATATTTTCTCATTTTTTATCTATTTTTAAATTTATTTTTCTTTATTTAATTTATTATTTTATTATTAAAATATTTAAATAGTGTTTGGTGTTGTGAATAGTATTACACCAAATTTGATGTAGTACGGTAACATCACACTAAAATGATGTGATTTATAGTGTCCAATTGAAGATGTTTTGGTGTAAAAATTACATCAAAAATGCTATTTTGGAGTTTCAAATGAACATGCTGGTTCATTCTTTGTTGTGTCTCGACACAGTTTTCTTTTCAAATCTTGTTTTGTTTCCCTGTTTTAAAATAAATTTCCTTTTGGTTGATTAGTAAATTTCACATTCCACTACAAAAAAAATTAATTCGCCGACCATTCTTTCTAGATAGTTTTAATCTTTAAATTTATAATAACTAATAATTTTATCATTTTATATTCCTTCCGTAAATATATTAAATTCCTTTAGTTAATTGTTCCCAAAATGGATTTTCTTTACTAATCTAAGCATTGGTTTAGAAAGAAAAAGAAAAAAAAAAGAACAAAATCATTGTTTCGTATTACATAACAAAATAATTTAGCTGTTTTCTTTCAAAGTTTTAAAAACCACATTTGCCAAATTTCTATTTCCGCCTTTGAAAACGCGTCTCTGTGTTTTTTCTTTGCCTTTTCTTTTATCTGAACATGAACAAAGCAATCACCAGAATTTAATACTTTAATTCAAAATAATCTCAAATTTTCTCCTCCGGAGAAAACGATGGAATTAAGGAGAAAGCTGTGCATTGCGGTGGCAGTGTTCGTAATTATAATCGAATTAGCATCAGGCAATTTCGTGTTTAATGTACAACACAAGTTCGCCGGAAAAGAGAAGAAGCTTGATCAGTTTAAATCTCACGACACGCGCCGCCACTCTCGGATGCTTGCCTCCGTTGATCTCCCTCTCGGCGGTGAAAGCCGCGTAGACTCTGTCGGGTTTTGTTCTTATCCCATCTCCCAAATTTGAACGACCTGTGTAATAATGAACATAGACTTTTTCGCTAATGGCTAATTGGTTTTTTTTTTTAACAATTATAAATTAAATTAAATCGGTTTAGAAATCTAAACAGGTGATACAGTGTTTACATGAATTACGGATAAAATTTGGCACTCCGTGCTAATTGCTAATTAGTTTTGAATCGGAAATTATAATCGTAATATTTGTTTTACTAGTACGACATATGTATGAAATGGACATAGCATCATCCCAAATGATTATATTTCATGCATACGCTATGTCGTACGAATAAAACAAATATTCAATTATAATTTTCGATTCAAAACTAGTTACATTTGGTTGATTTTTGATTATACAAAATATTATTTAACCACATTTACTACAGCCACATTTTTTTTTTTTTGGTTTTTAACTTTTTATATACAACCACATTTCGGATGTGAGACATTATAATAGAGTGAAGTTGTAATTGTAGATTTTTATTTCGGTAGTACAATATAGTTTAGGTATGATTATTTGTGGACAATGCGCAGTTTAGTTACTAATGAAGTTACATTTTTTCTTGATTTTGTTTCAGTTTATACTTCACAAAAATCAAGATTGGGTCACCACCTAAAGAATATCACGTTCAAGTTGATACAGGAAGTGATATACTTTGGGTTAATTGCGCGCCGTGTTCAAAATGTCCCTCGAAAACTAATTTGGGTGTAATGCTTCCTTCTCCTTAATCACTTAGTGTGTCTATTTGTTAATGGTAAACACAGAAATGTCTCAGCTGAGATCATCTTTTGTTTTTTTTTGCCAATGCAGTTTCGTTTAGCATTGTATGACATCAATGCTTCTTCAACCGCGAAGAAGGTTGATTGTAACGATGATTTTTGCTCTTTCATTGCGCAATCGGATAGTTGTCAACCCGCTGTTGGATGTAGCTATCACATTGTGTATGCGGATGAAAGCACAAGTGATGGTAACTTCATAAGGGATAAGTTAACAGTCGAACAAGTTACTGGAGATCTTCAAACCGGACCACTTGGTCAAGATATTGTATTCGGGTGAGGTTAATATATTGCTTCTATGTTACCTTATCATATGCAGAAATGTATTTTTGTGTGTCATGTTGACAAATTTTAACATTTTTCTTAACCAGGACAAGTGACATCTTGTTTAGAATGTGTGAGGTCTGGTTTGTGATGTGAGCTTTAATTACTCATTTTGTTTTCTTCTCTTTGAGACAGGTGTGGAAGTGATCAATCTGGACAACTTGATAAATCTGAGTCAGCAGTTGATGGAGTTATGGGATTTGGACAGTCAAATACCTCTGTTCTTTCACAACTAGCTGCCACGGGCGATGCGAAAAGAGTTTTTTCGCATTGTTTGGATAATGTTAAAGGAGGTGGGATTTTTGCTGTTGGTGTAGTGGATTCTCCAAAAGTTAAAACAACTCCTATGGTACCTAATCAGTACGTAATATTTCTTCTCAATTCATTTATTCTTTTCAATCAAGACGTCGATAGTGTCTTATTTCCAGTGAGATGGTTTGATTTTTAGAAATCTTTAGTGCATCTAAAGGCTTAAGACATGTTTTATATTTGTTAAAGATGCTCATGAATCATTAACATGTGTTGGATAATAATTTTAGGATGCATTACAATGTTATGTTGATGGACATGGATGTTGATGGAGCTCCTCTTGTCCTTCCACCAAGTATTATTAGAAACGGAGGAACCATTATTGATAGTGGTACAACTTTGGCTTACTTACCAAAGACTCTTTATGACTCTCTAATAGAAACGGTAACTTTTTCTCTGCTCATATATATTAGTGTTTATTCTTAGTTTTTGAATCAAAATCTTAACATGAGTTTTTACTTGTGTAGATCACTGCTCGTCAACCTGTAAAAATGCATATAGTAGAGGACACTTTTCAATGTTTCAGCTTCTCTAAAAAGTAAGACAGCTTCACCTTCTAATGTGTATCATCTTAAGTAACATTCATCATTGCCTATATAAATTTTGTGTTTACATAAGCATTCTTCAATCATGAACTCAAAATAAGCATTTTACGGTTTTTTGGGAATAACAAAATTTATAAGTTGTTCTGAAATTAACTTGAACCTTTGTTTCCATGTTTTATATGCTAAAATTCTTTGTCCTTGAACACACAGCATTGACGAGGCATTCCCGCCTGTAAATTTTCATTTTGAGGACTCTGTCAAACTAACCGTTTATCCGCATGATTATCTTTTCTCACTTGAGGTAAGTAATAGGCAGAAAATTTTACTTGCAAGACTCAAACACAACTTTTCGCATTGTTCTTGTCTTGTAGGATGTTTCGAGTTATTATGATTTTGTTTTTGCATAATTGATGGGCTCTTTTTTTCCCCCATTTGCCAACAGGAAGACATATATTGCTTTGGTTGGCAAGCTGGTGGAATGACAACTGATGAAAGATCAGAAGTGATTCTCTTAGGAGGTAAAGTTCAAAATTCTAATATAATCTTCTTTCTTGCAATGTTGGCTCACTACTCTAGACAATAGTGATTTAATCATACCATACCACAATTATGTGTGTTACAATACAAGTAGTGTAATCATTAACTTGTCATTTTGTAGATTTGGTTCTCTCGAACAAGTTAGTAGTATACGATTTGGAGAACGAGGTGATCGGATGGGCAGATCATAACTGTAAGTATCTCTAGCACCCGAAAAAAAAAAATAGCAAACAAAACTCACTTTTCATCATTTCATCATTTCATTGTCATTCAAACAAATGGGTTCATGTTTTAAGGTTCATCAAGCATCAAAGTAAAAGACGGATCAGGAAGAGTTTACTCGGTCGGAGCTCACGTTCTCTCATCAGCTCCTTTATTGGCAATCACAACGCTTCTTACAATTTTGTCGACATTAATTGCAGTGGCGTTGACTTCATTAGCATAGCTTACAAAGAGACCAATCATATGTGCATTGTTTTGGTGATGGATGCTTAAAGAAGATGAAAATAATCTAAAGTCTTCCAAGTTTCAACACACACACACACATATCTCTTTGACTTGTTCAGTTTTTTATACAGATGATATACAAACAATATATAGACATTTACAAATATTGTTATAGAGATGAGGACAATTAGAGAGTGTTCTTCAAGAACTGTACAACAAAGTAGACAACGGCAAGAAACAGTGCAATCTGATATACATCTCTCTCCAAGCTATCGTCTCTTTGGAAATACTGCATCACCACAACTTACATATTCTTAGTTTATTATATCCAATACCGCAATTTACATAGATACGACTAGCGTGATCGAATGATAGCGCCAAATCCTATGATTGTCTTTATGGTTTAAGAAAAGAATTAGTTGAAACTAACCTTAGTTGGATCGGTTGGATCTCGATATATCTCTGTAGTGTCCTCTTTTCGAGCTGTAAGACTGGTGGTCAGGTCTTTTGTGACTTCTACCAAGTCTTTCGCGGATTCAGAAGCAGAAAAGAGGCGGCGGGATGTCCAGAAATAGGCTTGAGCGATAGGTGACGATGAAGATAAGTCCCAAGACTCTTCATGCTCAATCACTTGGCCACTAATCTGATTAAGAGTAAATTCAGATTTGACTTTGATTATCAAATCTCCACTTATAGCAGCAAGAAAAGATTTGGGTTTTCCTTTGAGTGTCCATTTAATACGCAAGACGCTGGTTGATAACATTACCATCTCCTGTATCGTCTACAAGTAACAGGAAGAAAAATCACATTTCTTGTAACCAAAAGGGTTTGAAAATGCATTAAACTGTTAAAGATTGAGATCAGTTCTCACCACAGTAGGACTCTCTAATCCACTAGTTATCCACATTGGTCTTTTATACTTCTCACGACCTGTAAAACTTCTAACCGGATCCTGCAATCACTATCAATCGATGTATTTACTTACTGCCAAGAAAAATATCAAAACATCACAAGAGAAGTAATGGAAGAAAGTGTTGTAATGTTCGAGCAAATCAATTGTACGCGACCACGCTTATTAACCATAATGCCTTCAAGACTTTAAACAGAAATTCATAAGACCTCTATCATCTAGTTCATGAACTAGACATCATTTTAACCGTACAAAATAGCGCAGCTACTCAAAACAGGTAAAAGAACTTTGATTCGGTTGCTTGAACCGCCCTAAAAGACGAGAACGTACCTACAAATTTGTTCTAGACTTCTTGAAGCTGGAAGAAATTACTCACAGTTTACAATGAATCATAGGTACCTTAAACCCTACAATGTGACTGAAGATGTACCTTATATCTAACGGAAACTGCATAGCATGCGAAGGCACGGTTTCCTTCTCTAATTTCAAGAATGTCGCGAACAATTTGTCTGGCTGTGGATTCCACCTGAGGGCTACTTGTGCACTCAAAATCATTGCATAATTCCCCAAAATCAATCTTATCAACAAGCTTGTCTGCTTCTGATTTTTCAATGGATACTTCAGTCCTGGTGGAATCATTGATAACTAAGGAAAATAGGAAAAAAACAGTTGATTCATTGTAACTTAGGATAAGAGTAGAATAGCAGATATACAATCAATAAGGCTCAATAAAAACGAAAATCATAAGTGTCATTCAACTCAAAACACCACATTTTTGAATGATGAAGGGTCATGGAATCGAATTGAAAATTTTTTGGTACCAACTGTTTCTTACAATATCATCTCTTATTTTTCCTTGGTGTCCATACATTCATATGTGTTCACACCTCAGACTACACAACAAAGTAAAATCTTGTATCCTTGGGATTATATATGTGACTAAATGTGGTGTTTTAACTTTAAACTAGGTCTGGACATAAAAACCGAACCCGAAAACCCGAACCGGAACCGAACCGAAAAAATCGGTTCGGGTAGGTTATGGGTATTACCAAATTACCCTATTGGGTCATGTGTAGTCTTACCCGTGGGTATAAGGTAAAACTCGAACCCGAACCGATACCCATATGGGTACCCATAAACCCGAAACTAGAGGCACTTATGAGTACTTAGGGTTTTTACATTTTTTGCTTTGTGTAACTTGGATTTGTTGTCACTACTCTATCATTTTCATTCATTGAATATTAAATTTGGAATTATATTAGATGTTTTGTGAGTTTTGTATGTGTTTGTGTATGTGAAATTATATGTGTTTTCGGGTAATTTGGTTACATTTTGGGTATATGGATAGATTTCAAGTATATTCGGGTATTGAAGTACCCATTTTTTTGGGTATTTATAGGTTTTTAAATTTTAAACCTGAACCGACCCGAACCCGACAAGACCCGAACTGAATATTTATAATTATCCTAGTGGGTAGTAAATACATAAACTTGATAGACCTGAACCCGGACCCATTACCCATATGCCCCGGTCCTACTTTTAGCTATCCATTTTTTGCTAATGCTTGCGATTTTGTTTTGTTTTTTTTTTCAATCTTATGGTTTCTCATTAACGAAGTTATTAAACATAGTAACCAAACAGGACTAATGTGAGATCACGGATCTCGTTAAGATAAACGACGACACAAACTGAGAAAATATGTGAAAGCTCAACTGAGTACTACTACAAAAGACCTTTGGAAGATGTTCATAAATCACTTTTCAAAACCAGCAAAATGGAGAAACTGCTGGAAATCACTCATAAACAAGTGACAAGAGTTGGAAATCCTAATACAAAGCCAAACAATATCACATAAAAATGAAGATTCCAAACGAAATCAGAGAAGCTGTAAGAAGGGAAATAGAGACAAGTAGTGATGTACCTCGGGGAAGACGGTGGTGGGTTTTAGAGGAAAGCCAAGAGCGGCGGAAGAAGCGCCGCCGAAGAAGGGTGGTGGAGGGAGGAGAAGCAGGGAGGAGAAAGGAGGAAGTAGTCATCGGAGTGTATTTCCATTATGATATCTAATTCTGTGGCCAACGGCTTAATCTCTTCCTTCCCTAGTTTTTTTTGTGGCTCCTTTTAAATACACCCTCCCTACTTTTGGATAAGGTTTTCTTTTTTCTTGTAGTTTATTCAAAGATGGTGACAATTATATTTACCTCACAAGAGGTTAACAAGCAAAACAATCCATATAAAAACTTCACAAAAACAATGTAGGAATCAAAACCATCAAAGCATCTGAATTTTGAGTTGACTGAAAAACAATGTATTAAGAAAAGTAAATATTATGTTTTTTTTTATTAAAAAGAGAGTGAAAAACAAAAGCAGAGCGTCTCACTCACTCCTCTTCCTCGGCTTCTTCCAGCCAATTCACAAATGGCTCCAATCCTTTCACAAACGTTTGCCTGCAATGCAAAACCAACACACCGTTACACCGTATATTACTAAGAATCTTCTTAATAATCTTGTTTTAGTGCAAAATTAAAAAAAAAATTAGTACCTGCCCTTAGGGTTGGTTCCTTTACGATACCAAAGGAGAATGGTATCTTCAGCGAGCACATCAAGTTCATAAAGAGTTCTCACTACCTCAGGAAACACTTTCATTAGCTTTGCATCCTCATAACATTGCATCTGTACTTTGTACATCAGTTCCATCTCCATTTTCCCATTGCTGCAAAATGTGTTCAGAAGCGGAGCCCATGTTTTCACCTATCACAAAATTAGCGACTAGAGCTTTAGAGACAATTCAAAAGACTAAATCTTGCTTTGATAACTTCTAACAATTCTCTAGAGAGAAAAGAACTCACTTGGCGTAATACAGAATTGGAATTTTGCTGCTGGTTTTTACCAGACCATTGAACAGCATCCATTATCCCATCCCAGATTACACGCACAACATCAATCTCTGGCAGCTTTGCATCTTTCACCTGTTGCTTCACTGTTTCTATCACTTCATCTACGTTTATTTCCTCTGTCACTTGGCTTGTAAGGACTGTTTTGATTTCTTTCAGCTTCACCTCAAATATTTTCTTCTCATTGTACTCTACCAGAGCTGTCAATCCTGCCTTGCTTTAAATCACAAGACAAAAATATAGTACGAATATCAATTTTACAGATTCATTAAGAAAGCAGAGAAGACTAAAGGCAAGTAATAAAAGAATGCAGAATCAGAAGCAAAGAGTAAACTATATAATATTCATGGTAAGACCTGGGAGTTGTTGAACTCAACAAACTATCGACAAAAAGGAACCTATTTAGAAGCGTTTTCACGAATTGAATCCTACCAATGGCATTCATTTCAAATTTAAATAACGAAAGTTTAGAGAAATGCAAGTGGAACCAGAAGAGCAAGGAAACTGTGCAAGTGACAAAATTAGCAAACTTCAAGCAATAGAAACTTACGTGAAATGCTCAGCAAAACTTTCAGTAGTCCGCTTTGTGGGTGGAAGGAAGTCCAAGAGTTTGTCTTCCATCTTGCCACGCCTCAGAATAGAAATCAAGTCATCAAGGCTGTTCTCAACCAAATACTCATTGAAGAAGTCTGTTACAAAATTGAGCACTATCCCTTTGGCAACAAGATTATCCTTAAGCAATGGCTGGAAGACAGTCTCTGCAGGTAATCCTGAGAGCTTCTGGGAAAATGCAAGAGCTGTGAATATTGCAAGCTTCTTCCTCTCATTTTCCTCAAAAAGCTCCAGAGACTGCAAGAATCTCCGAGTAACATTTTCAAGGTTCTTTATAAGGAAAGCTTTCCTCCGCAAAATTTTCTGTATGTATACAACCGATGGTAAAATAGCTTCACGCGTTGGTTCACAGTCGATTATAGAGTAAGGATGGCGTTCCCCTTCATCAGATTTCACTGAACCAGTTTGTGTACGTCCTCCAATGAAAACAACCTTATATGATAAGAGAGATTAATCAATTAATAATCTCGGAAAGACAAGCTAAACAAAAAGTCACTCAATACAAGAAAACAAAAACTAGTATCCCTTGGAATTGAAAAACATGAAACATCCACAAGATCTTGAAGAACATAAACAGTCAGAGCCAGATCTCCTATTAACCATCTTCAGTGAATATATAAACCAAATTTACAGATTGATGTGGGGAAGTGATTAACGACAGATAGACCCCCACCAGATGAATATAACATTTCAAGTGGAACAGAGGCAATAGAAGATAGCTGAGGCAGTATCCATATCCGTACATAAAGAATTACCTCAAAGAAAATATCACCGTATCTTGAGAAATTAAGATCTGATGCCTCTAAACTTTTAGCAACAAGTTCCTATAAAACAAGCAAAAACAAAGTTATAAGTTAAGGTGTAAGATTTTTTTACAAGCAATTAGAACATAAAGATAAATGCTTAAAACACGAAAAGAATACCAGATCACCAGCATTATCTTGATAAATCAGAACAACAGCATCAGAAAAAGCTGCGGGGTCTAAAGGAGCAGCAATATTCCTTTTGCGGGTCTTAATCCGCGTACCTCTACACACAAAAATGAACAATCTTAATCCATACAGAGAAGCAATTTCGAAGTAAAAGACACAACTTTATTACAATCATTCTAAACTTAATGTTCAGTTAAAGGTTAAAGTTAGTTGAAGGGAGATTAAACAACTTAAGAATCTTCTCACATGTCATTTCAAAGTGTAATATTATGTACCAACTTAAAAAAAGTATGAGAATCATTCGACGACAACTTGAGAAAATCAGAACTTAATTGGTACTAAACCATAAATATTATAAAAAAACATAACTTTCCAACTTCCATGGACGGATTACAAAGAGTTAACATAGACGTGTGATAGCTCAAAATACAAAAAGAAAATGTGCAAAAGGTTTAAAATTCAGTTAAACCAATAAGCAAAAATACATATATTGAGATCATCACTTACCCGAGAGTGGGCTTCTCCTTCGAGCTGCAAGAAAAAAAAAAACATAAAATAACTTAGCAAATTAAAAATAAAATTTTTTACAAATTTGTAAACATAAGAAACCCTAGCAGCCAAAAGGCATCTTGTTCCACCGATCTAATATTTTTACAAGAGCGCTGATTAATAGATTAGATACAAGAAAACTCCAATTCAATCAAGAACGTATATATAACAAATTAAGAAGAAGGCAAAAAATTGCAAAAAAGAGAAGAGATCTGTGTTTTGTGATGACCTAATTAAAAATTACGTAGAGAAACAAAGATTGAAAATAGCAGCAGATTCATCATTATCAGCTTACCTCATAAACCAAGATCAAGGTAGAGATGAAACCTCTGTGAGATCAGAGAAAATTCAAACTACGAATTTCAAAAAGTTAGCGATTCTGAAGAAAATTGAGCTTTGTTCTCGTCTCGATGCTAAAAGAAGGAGTAAATTATGTAATGACGAATATAACCCTAATATTCCAAACCGATCGATTATAAGATCCGGTTCAGGTTGAAATTATAACTGGGTTAACTGCCTACCGCCCTTCTATAGTGTCGCTTCTGCGTCAATCAACCCAAATTATGAAACTTTTGATTTTCACCCCCAAACTAGCACATTTAAGCACCGTTACCCCTGAATTTTTTGTGTCTGCCCAATTGCACCTACAGAATTACAATCTGTAAATTGCGATGTAAAATCGCATTTAGCGAACATTGATTGACCAAATCCGATTTAACCCGAACCCAAAACCCGTTTTAACCCGGTTTATACCCTAAACCGATTTAACCCAAAATCGATTATATTTGGGGATTTAGGGTTCTCCTTCACACTTTGTCTTCTTCGTTGCAATTTAGAGACAAAGAGAAAACTTAATCGAGATTCTAGAGATGCCAGACAGAGAGAGAGAGGGAGAGAGCAAGAGAGAGAATGTGTGTGTTAGAGAGAGAATGAGCAGATCCATGAG
>VBRH01000253.1:65336-90562 GCA_014578085.1 Cardamine resedifolia | reverse complement strand
TTCATCCAACTGAGGGTAAAATCGGAAACCCAATTGATCTGAGTCAGCTCGGGATGAGACAATGCGAAGCTGTGGTGGTTCATTGGATGCAGCATTGGTTATCTCTCTTTTTCAATTTCTCAATTTCTCTTTGTAAAATTCTCTCTGTCGCGTGTCGCGATCGAGAGAAGAACAAAAAATTCCCAAATTCCCAATTTTAATTGGGTTAAATAGATTTTAGATCTAAACCGGGTTAAAACGGGTTTTGGGTTGGGGTTAAATCGGATTTGGTCAATCAATGTTCGCTAAACGCGATTTTACATCGCAATTTACAGATTTTAATTCCGTAGGTGCAATTGGTCAGACAAAAAAAATTCAGGGGTAACGGTGCTTAAATGTGCTAGTTTGGAGGTGAAAATCAAGAGTTTCATAATCTGGGTTGATTGACGCAGAAGCGACACTGTTAACCCATTCAACAAAGGCAGAGCCCAAAAATGTCTCTCAATTTTGCATTAAAAAAGATTGCACCAGCCCGAAATTGAACCCGGGTCTGTAACATGGCAGGGTACTATTCTACCACTAGACCACTGGTGCTTGTATGATCTACTAGTTAACAATAATCCTAATTCCTAAGTCAAAGATGATTAAAATGCTTAAAATCCTAATTATAGTCTCGTTGAATTAATTTCTCACTCTGCATTTTCAAGTAGAACAGACCCAAACTTCGTTACCTTCGCCGCCATGGCCTCTGCGCTCGAATGCTGGTCAAACCGAGGTCCCAGCAACTGCCACGACGACGATTTCGTCGACCAAGTCCTCATGTGCTCTGACGACAGGTCTGAGTCCCTCACCGCTGCTTCGCCTTCCGATCAGACCTCCTCCGCTATGCAGAAGCGGTTTCAGCGTCTCGGCCGCAACGTCTCCGACGCGATCGCGTCTCTCAAGAACTCTCTCAGCATCGATTCGGGGCGGGACAACCAGAATGCAGCCGCCGGAGGAGGAGGTAAGAAGCTCGTGTGGGCCACCGTTGTGAGAAACCTTACTAAAATGTATCCTGGAAGCCAGTTGCCTGACAAGCTCGTCTCTAATCTCAGAAAGCATTACGATTCTTTGCCTCTCAGGTAACACCAGATTTTCATAGACGCTTCACTTTATCCTCATTCCGCGATTAACTCTTAAGGCATTGCTTCATTTTTACTCACTATTTCGATTTCTTAAGAAATGTTTATTCTTCTCGGTTTCTTAAATATACTTATTACTTAATATTATTGATTTCCCCAAGAATCTGTAGCATTTTAGTATTTTATGGAAGATACAGAGCTTAGATCTTGCTATGTTGCTGTATTTGGGTAGATCATGGAGTAATGTTGATAATTATGAATTTGTCTTAACAGTTATAGTCAGACTGGTTTCGATATGAAAGATGTATTTGTGCACATCAAGCTTATAGAGCAAACTTCTGGAGATGAAAATCCTGTGTTTGTGATTCAAGAGGTGTGTGATGAGGAAGCTGATCAGGGCTCTGTGTTCAACCTTACTTTCGCTTGCACTTCTTCGCTTTCATGGTCAACCATTTCAGGGGCTCTTGATAGTGCTTTGATTTGTTATAAGAAAGCACAAATCTTTGAGAAGAAGGGGTTGACTCTTGGGGTTGTTCTTCTTCTGGTTGAGTCCGGGGAACAAAAATTGTTTAAAATTAAGGTAGAGAATGCTCTTAAATCTGCTGTAAGGAAGCCCAAGTCAACCTCTGTGAAGCTCCCTTTTGGCCTTTGCGGCTGTCAAGAACAGAACGCTGGTGTTGGAGAATTTGGGGATGTTGATGTAGAGTCCATTGATCAATGCTATAGACATGAGTTGGAAAATCCGAATACTAGGATCCAACTTCAAATGCCACCTCCAAGCTCTTCATTTTCTGTTTCAGTGGATGAATGGCAGACCATCCAATCAGGCGGTGATGATATTGGGAAATGGCTACTGAATTCAGATGATCTCGACTTTAGGGGCCAGTTAGGACCAAATTCCTTTAAAGGAGGTTACAGAGGAATAAAGGTCGCCATTGAGAAGTTAAAAGGCTGCGATAAGGGGAATTCATATGAGTTTGAGATCCGAAAAGATTTCTTGGAGCTGATGACCTGTGGACACAAGAGCATTCTGCAGTTTTATGGTGTCTGCATCGATGAAAATCATGGATTATGCGTGGTAACAAAACTGATGCAAGGGGGATCACTTCGTGAGCTGGTGTTGAAGAAAAAGAAGCTTCAGACCAAGGTGATATTTCAAATTGCTGTTGACATAGCAGAAGGGATGAAGTTCATAAATGACCATGGTGTTGCATACAGAGACCTTAATACACAGAGAATACTATTAGATAAGCAAGGCAACGCATGTTTGGGTGATATGGGAATAGTCACTACATGCAAGAGTGTCAACGAGGCCATGGAGTATGAAACAGATGGCTATCGATGGCTTGCACCCGAGGTCTGATTTCTTTGACGCTTTTCATGTATAATCCTAGTTCAGTGATTTGCTCAGCTTCAGGCATATATGATCCATAAGCCTACGATACAGAAAACATTGCCTGGTGATTAGATGAGTAAATTATACTTGTAGGCTTCTAGCTTTTCAGTTAAAGATGCAATATTAGACATCAGAAAGCTACTCACATGCTTCATCATTCTATCACTCATTCTCCGTGTCCAATTATGAATAAGTAGATTTTGTTGGAAAGCAGTTACTGACTGCAGTTTGTGAAATGGTTGAAATCAGATAATCGCGGGAGACCCAGAGAAGACGAGAGAGAGTTGGATGAGTAATGCTTATAGCTTTGGGATGGTACTTTGGGAGATGGTGACAGGGGAAGAGGCGTATGGGTCTTGCTCGCCAGTGCAGGCGGCGGTTGGGATTGCAGCGTGCGGGCTAAGACCAGAGATCCCAAAGGAGTGTCCGCAAGTCCTCAGATATCTAATGACCAAATGCTGGAACACTTGTCCTTCGACACGCCTTAACTTCTCTCAAATCCTCTGCATCTTGCTCCGAGCCATCTCACGGTAATCGCTCTCCTTCTACATAGCAGTGGCTATTTTTGAAGAAATCTTTAGCAAATAAGTAGTTTATGTGGGTAAGAGCATAGCTTCATATCGATATTATATAAAAATAGCAGTGGGGTGATGATTAAGCTGCGAAAGAAGAAGATGGGGTTGGTGTATATTTGGTTAGATGGTAACGTTGTGACTAACCTTGAGGACCCATTTGGGTGATATTGTCAATTGTGGACCTGAACAGATTCATTTATAAGCCTCCACTTTCGGCTTCATTCCTTCCCAAAATTGTACCTTGACCGAAATTAGTGACTACACGATTTCAGATTAGAACTGTTCAAAAATGACATACGTGAAGATTGTTTATGGATTGGCTCCTTCAAATATTGTTTATTGGTTGCTAACGGAAACAACCAAAGAAAAAAACCAAAGTCAAAGTTTACTGGGTCAATTTGTAGAGGGAAATAATTAATCGTGCATTGCAATTGGTGTGTATATTTATTTAAATTTGCCATTTACATTTTCCAACTTGTAAGTGTTTCCATGGATAAACATTTGTATATAACATATATAAGAAAAAGGAGAAACGTCCTAATTGTTGCTCAAAATAACAAATCGTAAAAAAAATAAAAATAAAAAAATGAAGAAGGTGGGATATAAAAAGGAGCAGCCATTGATTTGTCTTCTTTTCTGGACGACGACGACTTAAACCACTCCACCAAAACCAAAAGGATGAGTTCCGATCAACGGTGGAGATTGCTCCGACCAGCAATCTCCATCCTCTTCCTCTGCCTTCTTCCTCACAATCCCACGTTTGGTCTCTGTTTCAGCAACGAAGGTACTTTTGTTTCATCTTTTGTTGCGAGTCTATCCAAACTATTGATTGATGCATCAACTCTTGAGTGTTTGCAGCATTGGCTCTGATGAAATTCAAAGAGAGAATAGAGAAAGACCCATTTGGAGCTCTGATGAATTGGGGAGAGCTTCCTCATTGTTCTTGGTCTGGTGTGGTCTGTTCACATGATGGAAGAGTTGTCATCTTGTAAGTCATATCCAAATCTTTAAATAACAAGTTCCTCTTTCTCAGCTTTATTATAAATTTGATGTTATTATTACTTAGAAATCTACGAGATCTTTCCCTCCAAGGAACACTTGCACCTGAACTAGGAAACCTAACTCACTTGAGATCCCTGTAAGTTAAACGTTTTTTTTCCTCAAACTATGCAATAGATACATATACATACATCTACAACTACCTTGTTCTTGTTTGCAGTATTCTGAGAAACAATTCATTCTCCGGGAAAGTACCTGAAGAGGTAACAGATTTGCAGGAGCTTGAGATCTTGGATTTGTGTGACAACAACTTTGGCCAACCATTTACCTTCGGTCGCAGGCTGCTTCAGATATCTCCCCCTGGCCAGAATCAAGGCTTCGATGCAGCTCCTCCTCCATCGCTTACGGAGGAAGCCCCCATAAATTTTCCTTTCCTCTTCCCTCCTCCGCCGAATAGAGATGAGAATCCTCCTACTGGAACCCCAGTCAATGTCCCGAACCTGACTCCACCTCAGCCTCCGCCAGTACCCCCTCCATCAACTCAGTCTCCACCACCTCAGCCTTCGGTTCAAAGTCGTACTGACAAAAGAAATGGATCTCATAGGAAATTCATAATAGTTGGAGTGCTAGTAGGTGTACTCGGCGTAATGGCCGCATTGGTGGTCTTCTTTCTTCTCTGGAATAAAAAGGAGAAAATGATAAAGCCATGGGGGGCAACTGAGAGCAGTGGCCAGATTCGAGATGTTGCGATTACAGGTATCACGTTTTCTTCACTCGCTGTGTTATATATTTTACTCTATTCAATAACATAGCAGAGATTGGTGAGTGATTTTATTCTATTTATGACTCATGAAGGTGTTCCTAAGCTGAAGCTATCAGAACTAGAAACTGCCTGCGAAGATTTCAGTAACATCATAGGCTCTACATCCTCAGACGCCACTATTTACAAAGGAACTCTCTCCAGTGGCTCTGAAATCGCCGTCCTATCAGTCGCATCTGGATCCCTCCAAGACTGGTCAGTTGATCGTGAAACACAGTTCCAAGAAAAGGTAACATCAAAAACCCCTTTCCTCACTCTATAGTTTCTCCTCTTCTTAAAACTCACATTCAATCCTACAATACAGATACAGAGGTTATCTCAAGTAGACCACAAGAACTTCCTGAATGTAATCGGATATTGCCATGAAGACGAGCCATTCAACCGAATGCTGGTTTTCGAATACGCTCCTAACGGATCCCTCTTCGAGCATCTTCATGGTGAGTAGTAATGCCACTTCTTCCAATAGACTCAGCCCCATTTCTGTTTTTTAACTAACAGTAATGATTGCAGAGCAAGACACAGAGCACTTGGACTGGCCAATGAGACTGAGAATCGCATTGGGAATAGCTTACTGTGTGGAACATATGCACAATCTCAACCCTAAACCCATCTCTCATACAAACCTCAACTCCTCTTCAATCTACTTGACAACAGATTATGCCGCCAAAGTTGCTGACTTTACATTCCTCAGCTCCGCACCACTTGATCCCATGACCAATGTCTTCAGCTTTGGCGCCCTTCTGCACGAGATCATCACTGGGAAGATCCAGGATCCGGATTCTCTGCTCCAAGAAACCAAGCCCGTTGGGGATCCAACCCTGAAAAGCTATGAGGAGGAGGTAATGGAGAAGCTGTGGGAAGTGGGTAAAGAATGTTTGAATCAGAGGCTGGAAATGAAGGAAGCGGTGGTCAAGCTGAAAGAGATCACCGGAATAACGGCGGAAGTAGCCTTGCCAAGGCGATCTCCGGCGTGGTGGGCGGAGTTGGAGATCATATCCACCGAAGTGTAGATATATAACATCAATTGCACAGTAAAGTAATGTTTTCATCTTATTGCAAATTGAAAATTATAATACCAATCTCAAAGATGTATTTTCTCTCATTTTTTTAAAAGTTTATTTATCTCAATTGAAATGTAAAAGAAAGAAAAAATGTGTCCCTGGCCTTTTGAGAGTAATAGAAATTCTGAATTATATATATTGAAATTGAATTCAGAATTGGTATTTTTATACATTATTAATGAAAGAACCCGATTTTTTTTTCCGTTTTGCAGTAAGTATTGTTTATTTCAGTTAAATCCATCCAAACCAAGAATATTAGAAGTAAAGATTTGTTTAGCTGGTTATTAGATTTGGTTTATTGTTTCTTCTTGTATTTAAGCTTCCTGTTGTACACATTTTATGTTAATGAAGGTATACCCAAAATCTGCAACAATGATCTTCTAGAAGTAAAGGTTCACTTTTTATTAGAAACTTAAGACATAGAATGATGGGCAAAACAGATGCTCTTACAAGAAATAAATTCAATAGCTAAGATTTGTGTATAGCCGAATATGGTCCATTACATGGTATGTTATACTCCATTCGTTTTGAAAATATAAAATGTTTTAGTTATACTCACGTAAATTAAGAAATTGTTTTTACTTTTTAAAAATATCATTTAATGGATAAAAGAAAAATAATTTACCTAATTATAAAAAAACTGTAAAATATTATTCGTTACACAAGATTCAATAAAGTGAAAAGTTACCTAGAAATATGAGAATCTCTTATATTTTGAAACAAAAACAATATTTCAAAACATCTTATATTTTGAAACAGATGGAGTATATAAGTTTACAGTATAATGGGATGAATTATGTTCATGTTCTATAAGAATTTTTTTTTTATAATAAAAGTATTTAGTTATAGAAATCACTATAGGTAATAGAAAATGTGGTGAAGTAGTTTCGCCTACTTTTCATTGAATGTAGGCGGAAGTAAAATGAGCATAATGTTTCTTAGGTAGATATATTATCCAATTTTCTAAGGTATGATGATGATGATGATGATGTTAATGGATGAGGTGAAAATGACATCATGCGAATTGTATTTGGAAAATTTTCATGTGCCACATGTGACATTCAGGAGGTGTCCAATGAGAATAATGGTCAATCAAGAAAAAATATTGATGTTCCTTCTAATATTTATTATTCAAAACTTTAAATAATAATGAAAAACAAGGTGATTGATGAAATTGCCCAAGTAAATTCACTCCAAAGTAGAAACATTATTTAAACAAGTTTGGGCCATTGCATCGAAGTTTCTTCACATATTAATGAATAGTAATATAATACAAAGGCCCAAGAAGAGTCATCTGTGCTTGAGGTCTTTAGTATATTGTTGATTAATAAAGCTTTCTAGCTACACTTCATTAGCCCCGAAACTTCTCATATCATAAATTAAAAACTAAAAAGCTTCTCTCACACACTCTTTCCCCTTTTATAAGGCGGGAGCGCCCAAAGCTCTACTCTATCATAAAACTGAATTAACTACCAAAATTCTTCCTCATTATTTTCCTTTTTATTTCTTAAAGTCTGCAAAGATGTTGGACATAGCGTTTGAATTGATCGGAGAAGCTACATCGAACTCACTTCTCATGTTCTGTTTCTGCAACCTCATTATTGTCATAATCCTAACCGGGTCATCAAAACCCGGCTCCATGGATTCACAAGATTCCCCTGTGAGCTTCAATATTGCTTCTGAGGATCATCACTGTGGTGATGATGATCATGAAGAAGAGATGAATGTCGTTGCTGTTTCATCTGCACAAGATGAGTCGTTGATCAATGACGAAGACGAGGACAGTGAAAGCAGTTATTGCTGTGCTGATGATGATGATGATGATGATGATGATGATGATGATGATGATGATGATGAGAACATAGAGGCCGAGGTTGAAGAGGAGGAAGGAGACGATGAATTGAGAAAGAGAGTGGAAGAGTTTATAGCAAAAATAAACAATGAATGGAGACACGAGAAGCTTAAGGCTTTGAATTTAGTTTATTGATTTGATCAAACAAACTTATCAAAAAATTCTAACCGTTTGTAAAAGAGTGATTTTGTAAATACTTCTTTTTTTCATGTTTATCGATCTTCTCTGCTCCAATTTGTTTCCATGGTTCACATCTACTGGTTCAATGTCATCCACAACCGAATCGAATACATTAGTTCTAAGATTTTGTGGAGAAACGAACACTAGTTAGTTTACCTCTATTTAGCCAAAGCTCTGTTTTTTTAAACACCGTCGTTTTGTAACCGCGCGCATCTAAATTTGCTTCCTAGAAAATTTCCAGAGAGTTTTTTTTTTATTATTATTCTGATTGATGCTCGATGCCACATGTTCTTCCTGTGAATTCTCGAGAAAATGGATTTGGAAATATTCGATATCTTTGCAGAAGATTTCTCCGTTGAGAAATTCGATATCGATTTCGAATTCGACGCTCCACGATTCTACGATTTCTCCAAACCAGAACTCGATTCAGAGACAGAGGAAACAGAGCTTTGGTTTAAATCAGCTGGAAACTATCCTCCTTCACGTAAGATCTTTGCATAATTTGGGAATGATGATAAAAAGACTTTATTTTTCCTGATAATTGTTGTGTCTTTTTCCTTAGCATTTAGCCTAAATCTGAGATTCGACGAGATCCCAACACCCATCTCAGATAAATACAACGGTAATTATATATGCAATTCATCATGTCTTTGGTTTTGTTTTCTTGCAACTCAAGGTTTCTTATGGTCATTTAGGGTTCATATATTACAACCAAGCTACTAAAGATGTTCCCAAGACGACTCATAAGTCTAAAACCAAACCTTTTTTACGAAAGAACTCAACTTTAACGAGACCCACTGCTTCTTTGTTAGCAAGACAGAACAAACCTCTCGACATTTACTCTCTTCGGCTTCTCACAAGGTAATATATTTCCTCTTCATCATTCTTTTTTTTTCCTAGCTTCAACTGATTTGATGTTTTTATAGATGTCAGAGATCATTAGGAAAGTTTGATGACAAGACTTCCTCTCTCTTATACTCTATGCCTCAAACTCAAGATACCAAAAGGCAAAAACTTGAATCCGGCTTCTTACGCAAGGTGGTGCTTAAACATCATCTAGACTCACTGCTCTGAAACTCATTTTGTTTTTGGAACTTATCTTATTTAGCTTTTTGAAATAGGTATCGCGGCTGGAGCAAAATTCATTTGTACATAAGGTTCCAAGGAAGGTAATGCACTTTAAGAATAAACATTAATTGTATTCATCTTCCTCTATCTTATGATTGTATTTGTTGTGTGTTTTAAAGGGATCCAAAGTCACTGTTCCAAAAGAACCTAACCTCAATACTGCTCAAAGGGCTACAAGACACATGTAAGGACTCTTAACATATTCTTGTTCCTTTAATGCCATGTTTATTACTTCTCTGCAATGAATCTCTTTCAGGTTTAAGGCTAATTCAGCACCCGAGCAGATGGCAAAATTCAGCTCTACTATGAATAGAACGGTACGTGTCTGCCTTCTTATTCTTTTGTTGCTTTCACTGCCACCTACTCAGAAGCAGTAACATAAACAAATCTTTGTTTGCAGGTTCAAGAAACTTCTTCAACATGTTTGCCTAAAAAGAATACGCCTCGCTCTCAAGATTTCCAGGTCTAAATCTTCTAAAGGACATTTTTGAAACTCTTTATCATGCCACAATTTTACCAGCTTTCTAATCTTTTCTTATTGTTTTCTAGGGATGTCCACTAAGGACAACTCTTGGAGCGAGGGAACGCTCTTCCAATGTAAGTCTCAAACTCGATACACAAACCATTTGTGCTGTTTGTTGATCTCTCATTTTTCCAGCTACAATGATGCTTCTTATTGCAGGCTAAAAATCTACTCACCAATGATCCTACACATTCCCTAACGTTAGTTCATGAATCTTCTATAGGTCTTATTCCTTTGGTCCTTCTCTTGCATTGAATCGAATCAAGACTTCTCACAATGTTCGTTCACGTCTTGTGCAGGTCAAAATCCGTTGTTCCCAGACATGGTAGGAAAGTCAAGGAAACTCGCAGCTCAAAGACAAATCGTCGAGTTTATGAATCTAAGATTTGCCTTCTAGACTCAAAGGTGATGCAGGTTTCCGTGAAAGGAATTTCAAATTGACAGAAAAACAAAAACAAAAAAACTCACAAATCTCCTCTTTCTTGATAGACAATATCAAGCAAACCCGGTGAAGCAATCGACATCAAACATGAATTCAATTTTCCAAGGGTAAGTCACTCACACTGCAGGTTGGTTCTTGAAACTGTTACAATGTTTTCATGAATCATTTCATATCTCTAGATGGAGAACCATTTATAGTCCCCCTACTAATACAGTGTTTTTAATTCATCAAAGGAATTTGAAGCTCCAATGGACACAAATTTTCGAGATGAAACATTTATTGAATCTCTCAGAAATGTAAGCGTTCATCATCTTCAAATTGCATTTTATTTGGTTTTTTATTTTATTACAAATATAATGTTTTCATTTCTTACAGCTATGTCTCACTTCAGATACTGATTCAGTCGCTGTACATTTAGATTAGTTGCTCCTCTTACTCTCTTGTGTCTCATCTACATAGAGATTTTTCAAGACATATATCGTGCTTGTAGACATGACTATGAAGAATATCTAAGTTTCAATGGGACAAAGATACTCCATGTTAACATATAATGAACCTACTGCTTTTTATTTGGACCAAACAACACATCTCCATCAAATTACATTCTAACATGAGCATGGACTTGTGTTGCAGGACATTCACCGGCAAGTCACCACCAGTCGCTCCTTAATATTCATATAAGTTGTTAAAGACATATATGATGATAGCTCATAGGAGTTTCTAACGGTGCACTGCTTGTGTTAAGACGTCATTTAAAAATGTAAATAATGTCAAACATAGCTTGATTGATACAAGTACGCATTAATGGATGAATTCATTAATGCGGAGATTGAAAAACTTTTAACGAACTCGTGAATATGTCGTTTGGAAACAAACAATTAACTTCACCTACTCTTTCACCCATACCATGTTCTTGTCTTTAATGCCATCAATATTCTCTCCCTATCCCAAAAACGTCCCTCGTACAATCCCTAAATCACATAAAAACCTGCCCCTCCCAACTTCCTTGCCACGCAGGGAAACAAAAAGAGTAAAAATAGGGAGCCCTAGATATTAGTACCTTATAAGCTACTTTTGGAGATGTCATCACGGAACTGAACAAACCACTGTGGGGTTGTTGATTCTGAAGAGAGGCTGAGGCTCTCGCGTCCTTCTTCCCCTCCCTGAAGTTTCACAGGAGAAGGTAACTTCTTTGGCGGTCGAGATGGGAGAAGAGAGAGCAAAACCCTAGAGACCTCCTGCATTGTGGGTCTCTCCAAAGGGTTTCGCTTGGTGCACAACAGAGCCAGCTGAAGTGTTTTCTTGATGTGGCCCGAGTCCACGCATGTTACTAACACCTCTGCATCAACCGCTTCCATCACTGTGTTATCATCTGCCTTTAACAGTATCTGCAACATAAAACAAAATGATATCTCATTGTATCCAAGAACAAGCTTGTGTTACACTATCCTCAAATTCGTACCATTTGATGCAAGTTGGCCTCGTTATCCACAGCCTTTTTTCCTGTCAGAAGCTCAAGAAGGACAATGCCGAAGCTGTAGATATCAGACTTCTCGTTCAGACGAGAAGTTCGAGCATACTCTGGGTCAATATAGCCGATGGTTCCAAGAACATAGGTTGAAGCATAAGTTTTGGTGGCTGGTATGCTCTTGGCAATCCCAAAATCTGACAAACGCGCTTCAAAATTCGCATCAAGGAGTATGTTTGATGACTTGATGTCCCGATGGATGATCCTAGGAGTGCAGTCGTGGTGAAGATAAGCAAGTCCTTGTGCAGCTCCAACGGCAATCTTCAGCCTTGTTTCCCAGTCAAGCTTCACTTTCTTCCCAAGCCCTACATCATACAATCACTACTTTTAGTTACTCCAAATCTAGATAACAGGTTGATAAGTATGTAATTGACCCAAGAGAAGAAGAATAGCAAACCATGAAGAAGGTCCCAAAGAGAGCCATTTTCCATGTAATCGTAGAAGAGGAGATTGCCAAAGGGAGACAAGGCGTATCCGTGCAAGCTCACAATGTTTCTGTGTCTGATGCTCCCAATGGTCTCGAGCTCTGTCTCAAACTCGCGTAAGTTGTGGGGAAACTGATTGTAGATTCGCTTAATGGCAATAGGTCGGGAACTTTTGGAGGTGCATTTGTAAACCGTGCTAGAAGCACCATATCCAATTATGTATTTCTCGCTGAGGTTCTCTGTAACTCTCATGATATCATCAAACGTGTGAATAGCCATGTCCATGTGAAGAATCACCAGCTTTGTTGACCCTGAAGGTTCCATACAACACTAATCATGCTGCTGCTGTGAATTTAAACGAAGAAAATAGAAGAAGGTAGAAATTATGAGACCAAGACCTTCAGATTGTATTGAAGAACCTTTCAAGACTTGTTTCTGCTGCTTTGACTTGTAAACCGCAATGATTATCATACAAACGAGAGTAATGAAACCGAGAACCATACAAATCACGGCAGCTCGCGTAAATACTGCCAAGGGCAAGAGAAATCCAATGAAAACTTTTTAGAAAACTGCGAGTTTAAGACAGTGCAATAGGATAAATGAGGATTCATATACCTCGTGACTTGGGCAGAGAAGGGCCACAGATTGATCCAACCCAGTTCCCACAGAGAAATGGATTTCCAAAGAAACTACAAACAAAATGATAGAATTGGTACACTGATAATGTGACAGGTTAAGAGAAGTGCAAATATTGCAAAGCTTATTATACCTGGCCGGGGCAAAGCGTGAAAAGTTCTTCATGGGTGGGATAATTCCAGATAGATTGTTGAAGGAGATGTTCCTAATATGTATATGGAGAGAGCAGGATTACGATCTGAATACAGACACGATCATAACAGTATCAGATAGTACACATCTTGGTGTAACAAAAGAACACGTACAGATTGACAAGACTGAAGCAATTTGTTAGCTGATCCGGAATTTTCCCATGAATCTTGTTGTTGTTTAGTATTCTGTAAAAAACTTGAATTATTGAATAAAATGATTTCTATGTTTTATAGGTAATATGCAGAGGAGAAGTCACAGCTTACTTACAGAGAGTTAATGTTCTGCAACTGGCCGAGCTCAGTTGGAATAACACCGGCGAGAAAATTGAATGATACATCGCTGAGAAGGAAGGGAAAAAGTTATTAAATAGAAAGATTATATCATAAAGAAACAACATTTGAGCGTAAGAAAAGCTTTACATGATCTGAATGCTTCGGAGGTTCCCAAACTCTGCAGGTAGTGGCCCATTGAGATGATTTCTGCTCAAGTTTCTGACAATTAGAGCAAATCACAAGTCAACAAACCATAAGTTTATGCAATAGTAAAGCAACTTAAGGGGATGATAAAGACATACAAGATGAGAAGATGCTCAAGATCACCAAGTGTTAATGGTATTGACCCTGAGAAATTGTTGCCAGACAGATCCCTGAAACCAAATTTTGTATGAGTTGGTCCACATATCAATACATAGGCGAGCGAGGATGTAATGCAGCGGAAAGTAACATACAATGTATCAAGATTTATAATATGGCCAAACTCAGCAGGTATTTTTCCCTTGAAACTGTTAGAGGAAAGATTCCTGCAATTTAAAGCATTGAATCAAGATCGACACAGACTAATGATAGTTCAGAGAATCATACTGATTATGCAATCTGTGAAGCTTACAGATAAGTCAAACTTCCAAGATTCCGGAATCCATGTGGTATAGTTCCACTCAGTAAGTTCCCATGCACATTGCTAAACACAAGAAAAGCACAATAAGTTTTCATAATAGAAAAAGTGAAAAAGTGAAAGAGAGAAGGAAGTATGAATTGGGAGGGGTTAATCTCTTTTCTTACAATTGATTCAAGGCAGCACAGGAACTAATGTTAGATGGAATCGGCCCTACTAGATGGTTGTTTGCGAGATTCCTATATAGAAACATTACATCAACCAGCTTTTCGAATGTGTTAAAAATTGAGCATACTGAAGGATAAAACTCACAGTTCGAACAATTGTTCCAGCTTCCCAAGCTCAGGTGGGATGCTTCCCACCAGTTCATTATCATTTAGTTGCCTGCAGAAGTAAACCCTCAAACGATATAGATAAATTTTGAGTAGAACATATATATATTGGAGTTTCAAATTATAATCTTACAAATAGCTAAGTCGTGACATATTGCCAAGCTCAGGAGGGATTGGTCCTGTGAGCTTGTTGCCATGGAGATACCTATTTTCAAGAATATAAATTATCCATATATGCGAAGATTTGAACACATATGCATGAAACATAATGAGAAGAGAGGAAGATACTCACAGTTTTCCAGTAAATGAGAGATTCCCAAGTATTGGTGGGATAGGCCCAGTTAGTTCATTGTCACTCAAATCCCTGAGCATTGAATAAGTTACTTTCACTTAGTCAGTAGAGCAAGAAACAAGACCTTAAAAGACAAACATTTCATATGACGAAGACATACAAAACAGCTAGAGCCTGCATCAGACCAATCACTTCCGGGATTCTACCAGTTAGCCTGTTTCCTTGAAGTGACCTACAAGAGAACCCAACATCACTTTACCATATAAACTGCTTTAACAAGACATAGAAGAGGTAATCTAATTAATACTTACAGAGTAGCTACTTGGAGGAAACCGATATTGTAGGGTATTACTCCAGTAATCTGATTATATGATACATCCCTGAAAAATGCAAAAGCCAAATAAGTCCAGCCGAGTTCTGTGCTGTATATATATTTAATTAAGGAGAAGACACGTACAGGATCTCAAAGCTTGTGCAATTGCCAATGCTCTCCGGGATAGTTCCAGTTAGGTTGTTACCTCTCACATCACTAACAAGTAACATAAACAAACATTCACTTACAACTTCTTCAAAATCCAAAGTTAAAAGAGTAGATGTAAAATACAATGAGAGCTGAATCGGAATCACTTACAAGTACCACAAACCAGTAAGCTGACACATATCAGAAGACAATGTGCCAGTTAACATATTTCCACGCAACCCGCTGCAGATTGAATACATCACAATCAGAAAATAAATCCATGGATGCCTTACAATTTGAGGTAAGTAGATGGAACTTACAGATACTGTAACACCTCATTCCAATAAAGTAACCTCGGAATCTCACCGGTTAGCTGGTTTCTTGCAAGGTCACTGCAGAATCATAAGAAGAAACTGTCATCATTGAAATTATCACTTTGTTTTCAATATATTACTTCATAAATCGATGGCATTATTATGAAACTCACAGGATCTTAAGGTTTGGAATCTGGGTTAAGGTTGCTGGGATTGGTCCTGTGAGCAGATTATCCTTTAGGTTCCTGCATTAGCCATAGGATGAAACAGTTAACAAAAACAAACGCCAAAACAAGCAAAGGGGACACAAAAATAAGAAAGAAAAAGAAGACATACAGACACTCCAGCTGTTTGAGTTTAGAGATTGAAAACGGTACGTCTCCAAACAAAAAGTTAGTGGAGAAATCCCTGAAACCAGAGAGGTTTTTGATTAGATTAATAAAGATAAAAATAGTTTGATTAACTTGAGAATTACAAACAATTGACATAACTTACACGTAAGCAAGAGAAGCACAGTTTCCAATCTCATCAGGAATTTGACCAGCCAGTTTATTTCCTTGCAAGTCTCTGTTATTGACAAAGACAAGAGCTTCATACGGATATAACAATATAACATCATGTTTCTTATAAGACATATAAATTCAAAAAGAGTAAAGAAGACAAACATTGATTGCAAATTCCTCAAATCTCCAAGGGATGATGATATCTCCCCTCCAAGATTCAGATTGGACAGATTACTTTCACCAGATAATACAAAATGTCAAAATCAGAAGAAGAAAAAATCTGAATCAAAGAGACATATGTTAACAAAAAGGAATGGGAAGTGAAAATAGCCTTACAGAGAGACAACGGAGAGGCTAACGTTATCACAGAAGACACCTCGCCAAGAACAAAAGTCACTGTTGTGAACATCGTCCCAATCAAGAAGCATATTCGCCACGTTGCTGAATGAGGCTTTTATCGCCATCAACGCTTTTCCTGTGCAAAATCGAAAGCTTTTTATATTAATAAACAAATCAAAAAGGATTATTAAATGATTTGAAACTGATGAAAGTCAAATGTTTAAATATAAACTTATAAGTATAAACTGATGATAGTCACATGCCTAAAACTAAAACCAAACTCGATTAGTATAAACTTCACTATGAAGTGACAAATTGATTCATTAATCATGGAACCAAACAGAGCCCAGAACTCATCATCACCGTATTATATCTGGGAATACAAAAGTAAGGTTTTTTAAGCTCTTTGCTTTCTCGGGAACAGACAGTATTTGAAGATACAGTTTTGTAGATATGATCTCTTCAGAATCAAAGGAAAGGATACAACTTTGAAGATAAGAACTCTTCAGAATCAAACAGACTCATTTTCAAGTTCTGAGAAATCACTGTTTAAATCCTAACTTCTGCGAAAACAAGTCAAAATGAGTGAAAGCTCTTTTGTGAGCTCACCGTCAGTACCAAAAATGATAGCTTTCGAAAAACTTTCTCACCCCAAAATCGAAATCTTTTAAGAAAATCACGAGAATAGACAAACAAAAGACATTTCGAAAAAGAGGGAGAACCTTCATCGTTCATTGGAGAAACAACACCGATAAGCATGAAAACCACCATTCCCAAACATAAAATCAAGCCTTTCATTTTCCCCATCCTCATAGTCTTCTTCTTCCTCAGAGGTAACAACCAGAAACTCAGGAAAATAAGAAACAGGAACCAGAATCTTTGTTCTTTTTAAGGAAAGACAGATCCTTTTGAAGTTTCTAGCAAGAAGCGAAAATCAAACAAACAAAAAGGGTACAGAGTCGTTCTGCCATTGTTGGGAGAGAAGTGAAAAATGAGAGAGAGAGAGTGGACCGACACAGGCGATTAGCGTAAACTGGAAGGAATGCAGAGCAGAGATGTTTAAAGAAGAGAGAGAATTGAGAGATGACAGTCTACATTACTAGAGAGGCTGAGCTCCGACGCCATGAGAGAGAAATCAAACTTTTAGTACTCCTTATTTGACAACGACAAATAATGTCAGTACCTATACATACACTTATATAATATATATGCATTTCCGCATTTGCTTTGTGTCATCACTTCGTACTTAAACTCTGCTAAAACATCTCCGATCATCTTAATGACACAGTGATCGAAATGATTAGAAATAGTACTACTATATTAGCGTGTATGGTTAACGGTAAAGTAACGGCGTTAGGTGTATTAAACGGAGTTTTGGTGTCCGTATGATTTGACGGCGACGGCTGTATAAGAAAAAACGCCGTTTTCCAATGCAAGGGAGAGAAAAATAAGAACGTCTTTTAAAGGTCCGGTGAAAAGACATTCCTCTGTTTAGATAAATCCCGTTTACGCGCGCGTGGATCAGAATTTAAATTGATCCAACAGTGGATATGTCGCTTACAAGAAATGTTATCAAGGACTGCGATGTAGAGAATTAAACCATGCTCTTCCTTGTGAATTTTAGTTAATGCTCTGATAGTGACATTGTGTAAAACAAACCAGAAACCGGTTTGGTTTGGTGATATCCTTTATCGACACTCTCGTTTTAAAGGATTTCAAGATTTTTCTTCTCTTATTTTTCAACTTTCCATATTTTTACAGTTTTTCATGATTTTATAAATTTCGATAAGATTTGTCTCCTTTGATACAATGACCATATCAAATGTTTGTTTTCTATCTTGTTAGTACTTTGATGGGATGATTAATTTTGGCATCGATGTAATGTTGTACCACTAGCTAGGTCGAATAAGTTGGTAGAACTGTAGATTGTAATAAATAAATGGAATATAAATTTAATAAATGGAAAATGAGCAGTAATTACACTGTAGAATCAATGTTAAAAAATAAAAATAAAAAAGAGCAGAGATCGTGTCTAAAGCTATCATAGGATAGCCTCCGTATAAAGCTGTTACTCTTTCTCTATCAAAACTGACTTCGTTTTCTTTAGCGTTTTGTTTGTTTTTTTCTTTAATTAGGGTTTTGATTTTCTGCTTACTTTTGTTTCTCGTTATAATAATAAGACACTCTTGTTTTTTGGAAAACTATATATTTATACAATTGATTCGGCGAAACAAACAAATGAGCGTTCTTGTGGGAATGATAATGCCTATTACATGATTACTAAATTAACCGATCCATAGTAAATGAATACTTATTTGTTTAGAGCTAGCTACCATGTAAATTTTTCATGATCACGTTGAAAAAAGCTATGAATTGACGGATCAGGTTTTACTCAGACCGTAGGGCCCATAAGATATCCGGAAAATATTGATCAAACCCCAACCGACCGATTAAACCGATATTTTGATCTCGTTGGTTCTCTGTTGCCCTAATGCTTTGGCAGCTTCCTTTGTGGCCCAATCTCACATCTCTCCTCCTTCCATGTTCCGACATCAAAAACAAAACAAAAATGAATTTTCAAATTCCAATATTATATTTATATGGTAACGTATACAGTAGAAAGATATATCGAATTACGTTTTGGTCTTCTTAGCTTAATATGGACCGACCGAATCTTCTTCGTCGCTGGTTCCGATCTTAGGGTTCCTTTGTGTTGTACGACCGACTATGGTCAAACTTTTAGATATATAGATATATCTGTACTTGTATATTATAAATGGCAAATCAAAAGAAGAGTAAATATTAGTAGATTATACCATAACATAGTACTGCGCTTAATTAAGGACTAATCACTTGTTCACGTAGCCTTATTTATGTCTTTAATCCTAAGCTCGTATTATCTCGTAATTAGTTTCTTAACTTTCTATTTCCCTTGTTGGGGTACCTTAGAACTTCACGAATCATGGATCGACTTTGCTACAAAAAAAATTGTTGTTTACATCTTTAGCCTAAAACATCTCGTTCATATAGAGAAGAAATATGAAAATGTTACAATCTTCTTTTAGTCGGTCGAGAATGTTATCGATTTCTGCTAGATACGTTCCTGCGAAGTATATATGACCTTCGCCTGGAATGTGAGCAAATATATCATGTCGATATTTCAACCTTAAAAATCCTCTATGAGAAAATGCATCAGTATATTACTTTATTTGCTACTCGACCACTTGCTTGCTCCAATGGAGTTCAATTTCGGACCACATGCACATGCGAAACTCATAATTATCAAACCAAGATGGATTAGCCTAATTTTAGATTTTTTTTTTCTTGAAGCATAATTTTTTGATTTATTTGGTCAATGCCGTGACTTCAATCTCTCTCGGTGACCATTAAATAAAGAGTAAATCTACGTAAAGGTAAAAGGAGATGGCGCTCTTATATCCATCCCCATGAATACATGATGTACAATACAAGTCTTGTCTTGTGAAGGTTCACCTATATAAGCAACTCTAGGCTTTTAGACTCGAACGGTGCATTGTAAGAATACCACTACTACAGTATGACTAAAACTAGACCAATTCAATTATTATTATATTGTTATGTTCACTCCTAAATATTTCATATTGTTACGTCGTAACAATAAATGAGGTGCGGCGTTAGGTTGTATAGTTGTAGTGGTGTGGTTACTGTTGTTAGTATCGGAAAGTTACTGGACATGAGTTCTAGACTTATTGTGAATTATTATTTGTCCGAAGTCTGAACTAGTATAGTCTAAATATTGAATGAAATTTTGAAATAGTTAAAGAAATTAGTCTATACAAAATATTTTTGTTAATTAATCTAAACTGCTGGGGTGTGTCGAACAAAAAAATGTATTTTACTATCTGAATTTATGAGAGTAAAATGCATTTAGAATTATATTTATTGTCTACGTAATATAAACATGCATATATTGTCTATATATCAGGTGCAAGTATTCAATCACTTTTCATGGTTTCAGATTTTAAAAGAAATGGTTTATGCATTTTTATCAACCAATTTGTGTTTTCTATTATAAACATGCACACAAATATACTGGTTGAGAAGACAAAAAAATAGATAGTGAAAAAGAAGTGACTAATAAGATTTTTTTTTCAAACCGCACAATCCCTTTTTCTGTTTGTTTTGCAAACAAATCGCTAATTCAGGCGAGCATTTTTAATTACGTTTAATATTGCATACTAGCTTAAGCCAATCAGAGAGAAGACAACGTGGATTTTATCGGATCCACGTGGCATGATAGAACATGCCCAATGCATGTAGTAAAAGCTGGGACAAAGGCTGTGAAGGTGGTTTCTTGTTTGGTCTGAATGCATTGGAAGTAAGTTTAACATATGTTGTTCTAAACATTTAAAATATTTGCTCCTGTTAGATATGGATTTTGTATTCGATTTTGTTTTCCTTCAATGTAACATTAGTTGGCCAAAAGTATATCAATAGTATAATACCTTTTATTTTTTACATGTTTTAAAGATTATATTAATCTCTCTGAGAACTTGATTAACTCTTTAATCTTAAAAGTTAAAACTAACTTATCTTGATCGAATAGTAAGCGAGTAAAAAGAAACAGAGCAAAATATTATCTGGACATTCATTAGAATTATGCTTTCAACTCAAGCTAATTACCTCTTTACAAAATACTATATACTTTCTCACTCTACCTAGGTCGATTCAAATATATATCTCCCACTCCTAATATTTATGTGCAGTCGCAATCCACAATTCGAATCGTCGAGGACATAATGTTGCCAACACTACAACATTAAAATAGGGAATTGTAAAGAGGTTTATCTTAATTCTGTTTTATGTAACACTAACTTCCCATATCTTTATCAAAAAATAACTTCCCATATTTTATCGTTTGCCTTCCATATATACTTTTAGTTTTTTAGCATGAAAATTTATTTTAAATTTATAACCAGTTTCAAATTAATGCCTTTATGAATAGTTGTCTCATATGATCATATCTTGATTGCTACTTTGTTTGCAAAGCCTACATCTTACCCAATTTTGGGCCCAACACACTAAAAACCAAAAAAGCGTAACAAGTACTATGGGGACTTAACTACATCTCAAAGCCAAGGCCCAAGTGAGTCATATTTTGATTTTCTTGTGTAAAAACGTTGTCTTTTTTTCTTTTTTTAATTGTTCAGTTGGTTCTAAAGAAACGAAAATCGATGTTCTGAAAGTGAGGAGTGATGTTATACCTCCGATAGAGCATATATATATATGTTGATCTCGCTGATTTTGAAGTAAAAGGGGTAATATTATGATGATAACAAAAATTATTTCTCTGTTTGCAAATAGCAATTTGACTTGTTTCTTTCAAACTCATATGGCTAAATTTCAGAAACTTCGTCTAACAAAACAGAACCGAATTAATTAATTGTTTCCAAAAAAAAGAGACTTTTGCATCTCAATGGATTGTTTCCATGTGCCAAGTGTCCGTGAGAAAATTAGTCACAGGTGATGACGACGAACGTCATGCATTTATAATTTTTATATAAAACCCTCTCGAGAGCCTCTCTATCCATCTCACTCTGTCTTGATCGCTAATCTCTATTCTAAAATGATGTTCCCTTCTCTCTCTTTCTCCTTTCTCTTCTTCGCCTTCATCTTCGTCACGCATGCATTTGACCTCAGCCTCATCCAGGTTCTTCTTGTTTTCAATTTTTTTTTATAAAAGTTTTCTATTTTCTGGTTAGCAAAAAAACCAGAACTGGTTTTCTCAGTTCCTCGTTTTTTTTCCCCTTAAAATTCTGTAGATGGAACAGAGAACATGTCCGTACACGGTGGTTGTCATGACTAGCTGCCTCTCTCCGGAGTTGACAAGGGATCAGATCAGTATCGTTTTCGGTGACGCCGACGGTAACAAGGTTAAGTAATTACATTTCTCCAATAGACAAATTCCGGTTTTACCGGTTCGATTCGGTTTAGATTGTCCTTTCTTTATTTGCTCCAAGGTGTATGCATGTATAATGGTTGAAAGATTATACATGCATACACCTTGGAGCAAATAAAGAAAGGACAATTAATGTAGGCGGCGGCCTAAATTTCATGCTTATAAATAAAGTAATATATTTTTTGTTGTTTTTGCTATAAAAAGAATCTTTATTTACCTGATGCAATTGCATGTGTACTCATGTAACTTTGAAGTAATTTCAATAAAACATTAAATATCTTTGTTGTTTTAGGTGTATGCAACGCAATTAGGCGGCTCGGTAAGAGGAGGATCAGGGAAATTAGGGAAGTGTTCAACGGACACGTTCCAAGTCAAAGGTCAATGTCTGAATAACCCTATCTGCTCTCTCTATATCAACAGGACTGGACCCGACGGTTGGGTCCCGGAGTCTATTGAGATCTACTCAGAAGGTGCAAAGTCCGTTAAATTCGATTTCAGCAAGAGCGTCCCTCATGAGACTTGGTATGGCCACAACAACTGCAGCACTAAAGGCCGGCCATCGTCTCCCGATCTGCCTCCGCCGGAATTTCCACCGGCGACACCTTCGTTCCCACCGCCGCCTCCACCTCGGCCTTCGGCTGCTTCAAAGCGTGGAGATGGTGAGAGTGCTTTTCTTGGGTTTGCAATTGCCACTGCCATTGCGATCTCCGCAATGGTTGCTTAATAATTCTCCTTCTTTCGAATGTTTTGTTTGTTTTCGTTTGCTCCAGGCTCAGTGTTGTTGTATAAACCACAATATACTACTTATATGTATGCATGAGTTTCTATTTAGCTTTGATTATTGGGACCAACTTTTAAAAATGCATCTCAAAGCAATGGTTTAAGACCCAATCTGAATAGTTAGACTTAATTACATCTAATACGGGAGATTTATCGAACAATGAAATATAGAAAAATCCGCAATTAGTCTACGATCAATAGAATTTGATTTTTAATTATTTTTTTCACTGTATCTATAAAGTTTTGTTTTGACATAGTAAAATTAAAAATAAGTTATTCTTCACCCTTTCTATTTTTTTTCACAAAAGCCATCGAATTTTTTGGATAGTTCCAACGGCAAAAAAAAGAAGCAACCACAGTGAAGATGTATATAAGCGATATCAATGTTGTAACAACCTCAAATTTGATTAGCTTTTCTGCGTCATTGACGATTTACAACTACCACGGTGTTTACTGTTTAGCTTAATTTCAAATGTTTATGATTTATCATTATTGTTAAACAGCATATTCTTAAAACATGTAGACAATTTTGCTTTTATGTTAAAAGGTTATATATATTTATATAAACACACTAATATGTGATCATCTATATAATGTATTTATCATGATTTTTAGGCGGACCAATTGATTCGAACAAATACGCTCAAGTGTTCAAGAATAAGTGAATTACCAATAGATTTTATTGAGACAAAAAAAAAAAAGTAACATAATGTGGACAACAAACCTTAAGGCATATTTAATTTATTTTCACGGACAGCATAAATTCACTTGAACTTTTATTTTATTTGTAATTTTTACCAGACTTTCAGTTTATTTGTATTATTTTTTTCAATTCAGTGATTTTATTATTTGTATACGATATATTGAAGTGGTGTTGAAATTTGGAATGCATGGATCGATTGTCTGGTAGTAGTAGGTGGAGTTCATGGGAGAAGTGGCGCCACGTAACCTGAGTTATGTTATCTTTCTGCTTTCACTTGTCTACTCTTCCCTTTAGACAAATTTCTTCTTTTATGGACTCTCTGCTTGAACGTGTCCTTAACCTAAAATTGAGGCCAATTTTGAATTGTATTCCTTCTGGATTTTTTGTTTATTTGTTTCAGTGTATTGTATTTTAAAATCAACAGCCGTTACGTTCTTTTAGTTAGAACGGCCATCAGAACGTCGAAGGGCCCGTTTAATTGGTGGTGTGAAAATATTTTTCTGAAAGAAAAGTTTTTCTTTGTGAATTCATCTTCTAATTTTCAATACAGAATAGGTTTTTGTTTTTCTTTAATAGTTAGAATGAATTAACTAAAAAAAAAAATTAGTTAGAACGAATTGTTTGGACAGATTTGCGATTTAAACTCTGATGTAATCTGATATTCGTGCTATTAAAGTTTAGATGTTTTAATGCATTTTTATGAGTTGTACACATTTTTTTTTTTTTGTAATCAGGAAGTAAATTTTAGACTTTAGGCCCAGATATTATTTCTTTTCGCACAGATATTATGTAGATTGGGTGGACAAGTGAAATCGAACTATGTCTAAAAAAACACATATCTAACCCAAACCAACCACCACTTATTTTAAAGTTATAGATGTTTTAATGCATTTTTTATGAGTTGTACACATATGAAATTTCAACGGTAACAAAAATCAAGTTTACAAGTCAAACTTCAGCAACCATTTGCTAATTGCACATGCAGACCACCAACCAACTCGAACCAAAAATACCATTTTGTGGCAGTTGAAATGCTAAATAATCCAAACTATATGTAGGCTCAATAAAAATTTGATTACTAACAGTCTCTTGATCGTATATGAATTATTAGAAGCACTACATAGAATTTTAAAACATGTCCTTAATTACAATTAAACGTCATCATGCATAAAGTTTCAAACAAGGCCTAGTAAAGTAATTTAAGAGTTAAGAGTTATTTTTGTAAAACGTTAATGATTAGTCTAATTTCATCTCAAGAAGTTTACTGTGAATAAATGAAGGAAGCAGCAAGGTTGAACACGTAGACACAAGACTTTGCTATATCTCTTCCTTCATCTCCGCAGCGATGTCAAGAAGCACAAGAATGGCGTCCTTGCAACTCTTCACCTTCCTCTGTTTCGTCTTCCCAATAATCTTCTCTGTTTCTGGATCCATCGTCTCCAAGCCTCCTCATGCCACGGAAAACTTCAATGTCAGCCTCATCAAGGTTCTGTTTTCTTCTATCCTCTCTGGATTTTTTATCTTTTTCTTTCCGGTACACGATTTATCTGTCTGATTGTTTGTATTTTTGCGGAGGATGCAGAATTTTGGAATCTGTACGTACACGGTGATCATCTCAACGAGCTGTTTTTCACCGAGGTACACGCGAGACCAGATCAGCCTTGCCTTCGGCGATCGCTACGGAAACCAGGTTAGATTATGCTCTGTATTTGATGGATTACTTCATACTTTAGACCCCGTTTACAACTTATCGATTCATGATCTGTTTTAGAAGAGATGAAAGTTTGTAGACATCAGCGCTTGTTTTTTTTTTTTTT
>VBRH01000252.1:0-22885 GCA_014578085.1 Cardamine resedifolia | reverse complement strand
TATTAAATTATTTTACGGAAATAGACCAAACTATAAAATTTAAAACTCATCCTTCACTTCTTTCAATTTCAAATCAATCACAGTGAGAGAGAAACATGGAAGGCAAAGAAGAAGACGTGAATGTGGGAGCCAACAAGTTCCCGGAGAGACAGCCAATCGGAACGGCGGCGCAAACGGAGAGCAAGGACTATAAGGAACCACCTCCGGCGCCGTTTTTCGAACCCGGCGAGCTCAAATCATGGTCTTTCTACAGAGCCGGCATAGCCGAGTTCATCGCCACTTTCCTTTTCCTCTACATCACCGTTTTGACAGTCATGGGCGTCAAGAGATCTCCGAATGTTTGCGCCTCCGTCGGAATCCAAGGCATTGCTTGGGCTTTTGGTGGCATGATCTTCGCTCTTGTCTACTCTACTGCTGGAATCTCAGGTCCAAATTTTTCAAATTTAGACTGAAGAAATCTTGAATTAGGGCTAATTGTTGATTATATCGAAGAAAGTTTGAAACTTTTTAGTAATTTGTTGCTTAAAGGTTTGCAAGATTTGATTTTTGAATTCTGTGGTGAATTGGTTTTGGTAATTGAACAGGAGGACATATTAATCCGGCGGTGACATTTGGTTTGTTCTTGGCGAGGAAGCTTTCTTTAACAAGAGCTCTCTTCTACATAATAATGCAGTGCCTTGGAGCTATTTGTGGTGCTGGTGTGGTTAAAGGTTTTCAACCAGGGCCATACCAAGCTACTGGTGGTGGAGCTAATGTGGTGGCTCATGGTTATACAAAGGGTTCAGGTCTTGGTGCTGAGATTGTTGGTACTTTTGTTTTGGTTTACACTGTTTTCTCAGCTACTGATGCTAAGAGAAGTGCCAGAGACTCTCATGTCCCTGTATGTTGCTAATTCTCTATTACTCTTCTTGAATTGGGTTGAGTTCATATTCTTAGCATAGAACTCACTCATGTGTTTTGGTCATTGAACATAATGCAGATCTTGGCTCCTCTTCCAATTGGGTTTGCTGTCTTCTTGGTGCACTTAGCTACCATACCAATCACTGGAACCGGCATTAACCCCGCCAGGAGTCTCGGAGCTGCCATCATCTACAAGAAGGATCATGCTTGGGATGACCATGTAAGTTCCTCTTTAGTCGCATCAAACATCGATGTTTTTGGATGGGGAAAACCAAACCGTTACCTGAGTTGTTATTTAGATCAAATCTAAAACTCTGCTCTTTGATCTGTTGTCTCTTCTGTGTTTCTTTGTCTGCAGTGGATCTTCTGGGTCGGTCCATTCATTGGTGCAGCTCTAGCTGCTTTTTACCATCAGATAGTCATCAGAGCTATTCCTTTCAAGTCCAAGACATAAATCTTCCAACATATTCTCTTGTTTCCTATGTCTCTTATGGGATTCTCTATGTACCTACCCCTGGTGTTTGATATTGTAACATTGTATATCTTATTTTTCTCTTGTTACATTGTATTGTATGTGTAAATAATTATGTCAATGGAATTGTATTTTGTTAAGACTACATTTTGTACATATGTAAGCTCAGAATCTTGTTTGTATTATCACTGAGACGATATTGGTATGTTAACACTGTCAATAATTGAGTGTTTCCCATACCAAACATATACGCAAAAAAATTGTAAAATGTGTTGTGTTCTTAATACTTTGTAGAAAATTAATAGAACCTCTGATATGTCTGGATTGATTAAGAGGTCTAGACCGACCTGAACAGATGTCACGCCATTATGGCAAAGATTCTTCCTCTTCTTCTTCTTTCAGAGTCTTTTATGACATATTTTTGTTTGAGTTTTCATTTTCTTTAGCCCAGTGTCAGGTTCTTATTCTTTGGGCTTAAGCTCTAAATGCTGAAATGATTGTTCTGTTCCACATGGTAACATATTTCACATGTTTGATGCAGCAACTGGTATTGGCAAAACTGTGTGCTGAAGAGTAAAGACAGCAATGGGCCAAGTAAGTGTAAGAGTCGGGTTATTTCCATTTATCTCACAAATAATGATCTGATTTGTTTATTGTTATTTTCTTGGGAAAACATTAAACTTTTGAGAAAAGTAGATAGTTATGTAGTTTTTAAGTTTTTATTTGTGATTTAGGTAATTTTAAATTTTAATTTGTAAAATAGGTAGTTTTTAGGATAATTTTCAATTTATTACCCCTATTTGTTTCTTAAAACTATCCTAAAACTATCTATGTTTCAAATTAAAACTTAAAACTACATAAATTTTCGATACAAACTTTAAAACTACCCTATAAACATAAAACCCCTAAACTTTTCCACCTAATCCATGAGACAAATGAAAATTTAACATTAGTGATCTACTGAAAAAAAGTTGATAGTGACACTGACACGAAAAGAAAAGAAGTTGATAAGAATCGAATATCTCGCAATACAAAAACAAAACCCTTATAAGCCAATCAAGTATTAACGATGATGGTGTAATTGATAAATAATTATAAAATAGTTCGTTGGAGTTTATCTGAAATGTTCTAAGTGTTTTGAATTATTGTGTGTGGACACGTATGTTTAACTTTATTAGATTAATCCACGAACTAATTAACACTAATATAAAGGTTGGTCGGGCGGGAAAAAAGTTACTTAATGGTTAAGAAGTTTGGCTTATGATCAATTCCACTTTGTGAAGTATGGGACTCCTCTTTATCGATATTAGAACCAAATGAAAGAGGTTTCTTAATCGCCAAGTTCCTACCAAAAAAATAAAAAACAAAGCCCATATTTACGAAAAAGACTTCCAACCAACATTTTGAATTCATATGATACAAACCTTCAAAGATCCCTATCGACGAAATAATTAAAAAAACGAACAATTCATAATTTTTAATTATAAATTGATAAAAAAGGTAAAGCCACTCATCAAAATTCAAAAAGCGATGAAACTAAAGCAAGTGAAGACGCATACATTCTCACAATTGTATTACATAAAAAGTAGCAAACACCAAGAAATTAGATAAAAAGGATAAGAGAATAATTTCATTAAACTTTTTTTTCTTTTTTTTTTTGAATTTCAATCATACGTGTGAATGTATCAGCATTTTTTTATATTATTTATGTATAAAGTGGATGAAGCATATGTGATTATGATATATAGAGAGACAGACAAGCCAGCTTAGAATATTTAGTACAAACACACACACACAAAAGATTCAGAGAATCATCTAATAACAAAACAAAAACAAAAAGAGAGAAGGAAAATGAACAGAATGAGCAATACAGTGTTAGGATTCTTGAATATCCTAACACTAATCTCCTCCATAGTTCTAATAGGATCAGCTCTATGGATGGGTAAGAGCAAGACAACATGCGAGCATTTTCTTCAGAAGCCACTTCTGTTCTTAGGCCTAGCGATATTGGTCTTGTCAGTAGCTGGTCTGGTCGGTGCATGCTGTGACGTGGCTTGGGTCTTGTGGGTATACCTCTTCCTCATGGTCTTCATCATAGTAGCGCTCATGGGTTTGACCTTGTTTGGCTTCATAGTGACTAGCCATGGTGGTGGTGTGGGTGTGGATGGTAGGGTTTATAAAGAGTTTAAGCTTGAAGGATATCATCCTTGGCTAAAGACAAGGGTTTTGAATGCTAATTATTGGTTGACTATAAAGACTTGTCTCTTGGGCTCACTCACTTGTTCCAAGCTCTCTTTTTGGACTCCTCTTGATTATCTCCAAAAAGACTTATCTCCTCTTCAGGTACTTCCAATTGTGTCACAATCACGACAATTATATCATCCTTATCAGTTAGTCATCTGATCTTATATTAATTAATATCTTTCGTTTAGCTCATTAATCGGAAGATTAAGCGTTCCACCATATATAGTAAATTAGTAACACAATTTTACTAGACTGGCTAGCTAGTGTTAAAATATTCAAGATTTTAAAATATATATTTGATAATGTTTGGAAACAGTCGGGATGCTGCAAACCACCGACGTCGTGCGTTTACAACACAGAAGCGGTGATACAACAAGACCCCGATTGTTACCGGTGGAACAACGCCGCAACGGTGCTATGTTACGACTGTGACTCGTGCAGAGCTGGTGTCTTAGAGACGGTGCGCCGAGATTGGCACAAACTCTCTCTAGTCAACGTGATCGTTGTTCTTTTCCTTATAGCCGTTTACTGCGTTGGCTGTTGCGCGTTTAAAAACGCCAAACGCTCTCAACATTATGGCTTCCCTTACGGACGTTACGGCATGAACAAATCTCGACCCGGATGGGAACAGTCCTGGTGAGATTAATTGCTTACTCATAACAACAACAAAAAAAAACTATGCTTTTCATTGTTTTTTGTTTATTCATTTATTTCATTGAACATGATTGATGGTTTTTGTTGACTTTCTAATGCAACAATCTTTTTTGTTTTGGCGAAATGTAGGTCGAGGTGGTGGCATGGGAGAGATCGGTATTAGTAAAAAATATGTATGTAATGTTTAGAATTTCGCGGTTCAGCGATCTTGGCCTCTAGTAATATCAATTTTGTACAGATCCTCAATTTTTGGTAATGAAATTTCTACCTGTTTCATTGTTGTTAGAAAGAGTCAAATCAACTACGAGATGATAGTAACGATATTCCAACTAATAGGATGTGTAAAAGTGACTTGTCTACAGAGGATTTTTTTTCTAGTCTCATACAGTATATTAAAGTGACTGTCATAATGACATGAATTGTTTTGGGATAGTCTGAACTCGAACCAGAAACCCGATTTATGAAAAAAGAAATCAAGAACTAAAAGTTTTAACCAACAAAAAAAAAAACTTTATTACATAATGGAACATTAAGAGTCAACGACCGAAGAGAACATAGTCAAAAGGTTATATTTGGGCCAGATATTAGCCGTTGAGGAGTACCTAAAGTTGAGGCCCATCAAGGTAAGCCATAAAGATACTGTCTGTAATCATAAGAATTTCTCCCACATCGGAAGATTCACAAAGAGCAATCATCTGTTGCTAGTATAAAAGAAAAAGGTGGTCGTTCCCTAAAAAATACTTACCTGGACGGGGTTAACTCTTGATCAAGAAGACGAGTGGCCTAGGCTAGTGACTAACATTGCACATATCGTTAGGGCGCTATGCCTAAGGTCTTCCCATGAGGAAGAGCCTGCATCATTATTTGTGGCAGTGGGGGCCTGCGTTCGCGCGGCCCCTCCCAAAACCAGCAGTTTAAATTTTTGGTTCGGGAGATTGATCGTTGTGTCATGTCATCTCCACTGCCAACTCTCTATGATAAAGAGACGCAAAGGCTATTTTCTTATGTAAGAAGCAATTAAAACTTGCCAGTGTAAACTGCATATTTATATCACGATTACCATTTATCAATTAAAACCTAGTAGAAAAAGATCTGTGCTATCTGGATTTTGAGTGACAAAAGAAATAGACAACCATGGTGATGTTAAAAGAGAAAGATGAACATAGTTAAGTGGGTTTAATCTGGGCCGGAATGTAGTCATTGTGGCTCATCAATGTCTAAATTAAAGAGATAAACATAGTTAAATGGGTTAATTAAATATCAAAATGCCTATAGTAGTTATGAGATCATGTTGTTTTCCCCACATCGGAAGCTTCACGAGGAGACATATCTGCTGCCTTGTATAAAAGAACACGAAGGTTGATCCGTAGAAGGTACTTACCTGGACGGGGTCAACGCACGATCATGAAGGTGTGTGGCCTAAGCTAGTGACTTCCATTGCACTTAAAGGAAGGGTGCTTAGCTTAAGGTCTTCCCAAGTGGAAGAGCCTGCGTCATTATCTGTGGCAGTGGAGGCCTGCGTTCGCGCGGCCTCTCCCAATTCAAACAGTTTAAGTTTGTTCAAGGCCAGTTGGGTCTGGTTGTGTCAAATCATTCTCTATGGCTATTCCTCTAGCCAGATTTTTGTTAATGTCCCAGGTTAAAGTCTCCTAGGCTTGTTGTCATCTATGGCTAAGGAAACGATGAAGGAGTGTCTCTATAGAATGCCAAGATTGAAGCAAAAACAGGTGGCGAATTTCAAAGCTAAAAAAAGCCCCTTTGGTGTCAGATCTGTTTTCATTTCCAGAATAGTCAACTGTGCTGTTTGGAAATAGAGCCAAAGGGTTTCCAAAAATAAAATTTTAAATGTTTGAACATCTAAAAGCTTGAGAAACTCACTGGTAAGTGTTGAAGATCCAAACCACTTAAGTGGGAATGTTCTCATATTGTTCTGTTCCACAGCGTAAGAGTTGATTAGAAGAATAGTCTCACTGCCTTTTTTTCAGAAGTGTTGTATTTTTCTTTAGAGTCTTGACAAGTTTGATGAGGAAAGAAACTTCAATTTCTTTATCCCAGTGTTTGGATATGATCTTGACTGTTATAACATCCGAGGCCACTAAGCAGAACAAGTATGGATTCGTGAGCTCAGTTTCCAGGACATAGACGTCACTGGTGGAGGCAAGTATAACTTCAATGACGAGAACTTTTTCAACCTGAGCCAGACGATCCGTCCATCTCTATTGGCTCATGGAGGATGTTACTTTCAGACTCTGGCTGACTACTAACTCAATATAGATCTCGTGCATTTTAGACTAAACACAAGTGTTTGAATCGAAGCTACTTATCTCTTTTCTTCATTGTCTCACCACCATATTTGTCAGAGGTCCTCTGCTTCTCTTTACAAGTAATTTTATCTAGAAACTAATCAGAAAGAAAAATGTAAACAAAATCACACAGCTACTTATAAAACATCTGCTAACCTCTGTTAAGTAATCAAAATCAAACAAAAGGCAAATGAAGTTTCGTTTAGTCAAAGATTTCGAGTTAGTCACGTTATTGGTGTAGCTATATACTCTCTCCGTTTCAAAATATAGGATGTTTTAGCTCATATCACGTAAATATTTAATATATAAAATAAAAATAATTTACTTAATTTATAAAAAAATTGTAAAATACTATTGCTCACACAAAATTCAATAAAATGAAAAGTTATTTAAAAAAATAAAAATATTTTATAATTAAAAAAATAATATTCAAAATATCTTATATTTTGAAATGGAAAAGAGAAGAACATTTATAAAAATCCTAAAAAGTTGATAAAATGGTAGTTTTGACTTTGGAGATCGAATCTTCTTCTCCAAATCTCCACCACGTCAGACGTGAGGATTCTCTCCCCATCACTAGCTCACCTTCGTCTATTTACCTTTAAAGTAATCACATTTTCGATCACATATATACAAACAAAAAGGGTTATTATATATATATAATTAAATTAAAATAAGAATTAAACAGAAATCGCTCCACCACTCGACAAGAGAAACACTAACAAAACTCTCTCTCACAGTGTGTCAATTTCTCTTCTCTCTTTCCCTCATCTTCTCCACTTTCCTAAAAGGAAAAAAAAAATCAAAAGATGTGGTTTTTTGGATCAAAAGGAGCATCTGGATTCTCGTCTCGTTCCACTGCAGAAGAAGTCACACATGGAGTTGATGGAACTGGCCTCACTGCCATTGTCACAGGTTTATTTTCTTCTATCTACAACTTTGGATTTATCGAAATTTGTAGACTTTTCTATACTTTCTAATTGATTTCATTTCTAGGCAAGAGATTTGACTTTTATTGTTCATAACACTTCGGAGTTTGGGGTTTTTATGATCAGGGTCTGTTTTTGATATGGTCAACCCTTATAAATATGGAGTTTTCACTGTTTGTTGTCAGAAAGTTGTCTTTTTTTTTGTCAATAAGTAACAATCTTTCTTCAAGAAGAAGTTTTATTGAATTGTTCTTTCTTTGTTTGGTGAATTTCAAAGTACAACATGTTAAGGAATTGGGACCATTTGCCTGAAAGGGAAGATAACTTCAGACGTGCAAATAACATGTGCTTGTAAAATCTTACATATACATACTCTTCTCTGTTTCAGCTGATTATAGTTTGTGTTCAATATTTTTTTTATCATATTCAAAAGGGCCTGAATCAAGAACACTCGAATCCTTGGATATAACAATTGACTTATATATAGACTCAAAGAAGAGTTGAAGTTTAAACATTTGGAGTTTTACATACAGATTCGAGTTTATAATCAATCGAGCCAATTTTTGTCCTGGATGTGAAATGTTACTTCATTATTTGGTATCTTGAATATGTTTTTGCAGTTTATGTGGCTAGGAATGAGTTTAATTTATTATTGGTTGATATAACTTAAAAAAGTGGTTTAGCTTGCATTGAGTTTTCTGGACATGTTAGGTTCCTTAAGTTTTCTTTTGTGTGTGTTCATATTTTCAGGAGCATCGAGTGGTATAGGAGTAGAGACAGCGCGTGTTCTTGCACTGCGTGGTGTGCATGTTGTTATGGCGGTGAGGAACACTGGCTCTGGTGCTAAAGTTAAGGAAGATATTGTCAATCAAGTCCCTGGAGCTAAACTCGATGTCATGGAGTTGGATCTCAGCTCAATGGAATCTGTCAGGAAATTTGCAACTGAGTACAAATCTGCTGGTCTTCCACTCAACCTCTTGATGTAAGCTTTTGAAACACCGTGGTTTATGTATAGCGGTTTGAGATTATTCAACGGTTAATATTTTGAATTCTCTCAACTTTTTAAGCAACAATGCGGGGATTATGGCATGTCCTTTTATGCTCTCTAAGGATAACATCGAGCTGCAATTCGCAACCAACCATATAGGTGAGCCTTTGTTCTAAATTGATACGTCTTTAGTTAATCTCATCATTAGTTATTAATCAGTGCCATGGATTTTGTGATCCAATGATATTTCAGGTCATTTTCTGTTGACCAAACTTCTGCTAGATACAATGAAGAACACATCACGTGAAAGCAAACGAGAAGGAAGGATTGTTAACCTATCATCAGAAGCTCATCGGTACTCGTACCCTGAAGGAGTCCGCTTTGATAAGATCAATGACAAGTCAAGGTACTAATGGTGAACCAAACACCAATTCTTCGATCCTGTCTTTTCTTCAGAATCTAACATTCTTCATTGGTTTGGTCTCCACTGCAGTTATAGTAGTATAAGAGCTTATGGACAATCTAAACTCTGCAATTTATTGCACGCCAATGAGCTTGCAAAGCAACTGAAGGTAACTACTATTAAAAGAAGATTTATCAATTCAAGAATCTATGTTTCTACAGTATTCTTGATTCAAATCTGGTATGAATAAAAACAGGAAGATGGAGTGAATATTACAGCTAATTCACTTCATCCAGGAGCCATTATGACAAATCTCGGGCGCTACATCAACAGCTATTTGGCTGGTAACTTCTTTTCTCTGATTCCACTCTCATCAATCCATGCTTCATAAGGTTACACACAAATAAACAAACATATATATATATATACTCTAGTTCTCTTCTGATCCTCTCTGTCACCGGCTTGATGCAGGAGCTGTTGGTGCAGTGGCTAAATTTGTGCTCAAGAGTGTTCCGCAGGTATACTTCTAATTTCTAAACCTCACACTGATAACCAATCAGTTCCAAACCGGTCACAAGGTTTCTTAGTTACACTCTAGGCGATAACCGGTGCTGGTTAATGATACACTGGTCAAGCTTTAGGGGTCAATATGGTTTGTCAAATTATGGCCTATCATGTCGAGTATCGGTTTTGTAGGGGGCGGCAACAACTTGCTATGTGGCATTGCATCCTCAGGTTGCAGGAGTTACAGGGGAATACTTCTTAGATAGCAACATTGCTAAACCATTACCACTTGCCAAAGATTCTGAATTGGCCAAGAAAGTTTGGGATTTCAGCACTAAGCTTACCGATTCGCAATCAGGAGAAACTAGTTCTTCTTGAAAGTAGGTAGATACATGTTCACTGAACCTTTACTATAATGGTTTTTCACGTTACGATGTCTCTCTCTATTGTGATACTACTTATTTCAGTCTTTATCAAAGGGAATAATAAAAATCTGAAACATTTCAGTTCTTCAAAAAAATGGTTTAGTTCTGGTTCGGACCGGTTTGGTTATAGGTGTAGAGAGCAGAGAGTAAAGAAAAAAGAAAAAAGAAAAAAAAGCTTTGTAATCAATTATCAGAAGATTTTAAAGACAACTTTCGAATTCAAAGAGGAGAAGCCACGAGGAGACTACTGTCAATATATTAATAAAGTAATGAGAATCAATGATGATGATTTAAATTTCTCGTAGCAAGGTTTACTAATTAATTAGTTTTTGTGTTTGGACTTTTGAGCATAACGTGCAATTTCTCGATATTATTTAAAGAAGAGAGAGCTAACTGGATAGGTTCTGTATTTAATTCTTTTCACACCCTCTATATATCATTGTCGGTCGATAGATGTCATATTTTTTCTTTATTCTTTGGACCAAACGATGAAATGATTGCAGTTGCTGATCTACATTATAGAAATTTCAATTTTGTATGTTGAAATTTAATGAGAACAATATGTTGAAAATAGTATGTTCACCTTTAACAGAAAAGAAACACTTTAACCAAAAGATTTTTTTTTTTTTAGGATTATGGGAATTTTCAAGGTCAATTAGAGTATTTATGACGATATTGCATTTGCATATCTAAAAAAATCATATAATTTTTTTTGTGTGCAATAGTTAAGCTGTACACAATACAGTATCTATTGTATGTACAAACTGTTTGCAGCAAATTCACATGCGGCAACATGAGATCTCATGTGTATGGACGTGGATGGATACTTCAAACTTTACGGCAACATATAGAGTCGGTCAAATAAATTATTAACTATCGAAATATATATTGGGGTCTTAAAGAAACTATGTAATTGTATAAGTTCATGATTAAATTTAAAATGTTCATTGTTTAATGATTTTGCTAGTATTTCATTTTGCATGCTTTTTACCATTTCGTCATTATGCAATTATATATATCAATCATATCATTAGTCAAAGGCTATGAATGGTGAAGCTGTTTTTGGACGTTTTTTGGGTAGTTGCGTTTTTGAAACGTATCAGAAATGTATATTACCATTTATCAATGTTATTGCTTATGTGTATCAGAAATTTAATAATGAAATAAACTGTGAACAGTAAAATCGTTAATTTTTATGAAGAAAAATAACAGAAACGCTCTGAATAGTAAAACACAGCAAAATTGATGTATTTTTCATTTGACCCACATGAATAGTAATATATATTTTTAAATTTTGTAATTAATATGATGGTTAATTGTGTATATATATATATAACTTTTTTATCAAAGTAAAAATAATGTTAACAATTATTATAATATACATTTTTTAAATTAACATATTCTATAAACATATTTTACTCCACTAACATAGTAACATATTCTATAATATAGCATTATTATTATAATAAATATTCTATAAAAATAATATTTAAATTTAGCTGATGTGAAAATGGCAGAGATAGTTGATGGTAACTTTATGCCGAAAATCTTATATTGCAATATGTTTTAGGATAATACTGGATATTAAATATTTATTTTCAAGTCACAATTTAATCTAATTTTTATTTTTAAATATTATTTGTATCTATAATTTGTATTACATAATATGTTTTATAATTTGTATCATTCAAACCGCTTGTTATATTGTTTACCATTCAACATACATTTTAACAGCTCGATCCGCATTTTTTCTACTTGATCCACCTAATACGCTAAATCCACACTTATTCCACTTGATATGCTTGATCCGCCCGATCCGCACCGTCCAATCCGTTTTCACCATTCGGACCCAAAGTGCCAAACTAATGTCCATCTAATGTAGTTATATATAATGATAGTTATATAGTAATTTTTTTTTTTTTTGCTAAAATTTTTACAAAAAATGTCAAATTATTGTTAATTTTTTTTCTAATGGGATCATGTTAGGATTTACTCGTCAAAAAGTGTACAGATCTAATATAGTAATTAATAAATTTACGTCGATAAAGATTTTGTTCATGTCATAACAGTGACTAACTATACTAATTAGCAACAAAAGACTACAAAATTTTAACGACTTAAATATTATCAAAAACATGATGGAAATGTTGTCAAAACTGAAAAATTAAAATCGAAACCATCCAATCAATGTTTTGTTGTAATGAAAACAAATAATATGAATATAATCAAAATTACATATGTCATATATGGATCAATGGTTATTGGAGCCTGGGGGTGGACTAATAATGAGTATGGTAATGTTTCTGAAATCTCTCTGAGCAGCCACCGAACCACTTAGAAAAAGCGATCTAAGTTCACACCTTTTAAAAAAAAAACTTTATGAAGCTAATCCGTGCATGGTACAACAATGTAATTTAGTTTGTGGTGAAATTGAATTCCATATTCATTTGTATCATTACCAAAAAAGTCAATCATGTTGTATTATCATAATTGCAATCACATTGACTAAACTAAATTTATTTGTCAAATAATAGCTAAAGCATAAGGCCATAAGGTAGTAATGGCAAAGGAAACGAGAAAATCTAATATCATTCGTTCGTAAGTAATGTTGTTTATCCACAAAATGTTAGGATTTCTAATATTAATACGACTCCGCTAAGAAAAACTAAAATAATTATTCTCTATATTCATAAGGATGGGCCTAATCGAACTTAGGCTCTAACCAGACGGAAAAAAAAAAAAATCCGTTAGAAGTGGGAAAAATCAGTTCGAGTGTTGGAGACGCGCTCAAATGGGAGCCGTGGATGAGACGTGTGAAACGAGTGAAAAAGGCATCAGGACCGTACGTTAGTATCACGTGAGGACACGTGGGGAGTGAGCATGTACAAACAAAACTGTATTTTGGAGTTTACTTTGGAAGCAACGAGGGAAACATCGAACATCATTAGGTGTACCATAAAAACAGCACATATCATTGAGTTGTTTTGTTACCCCCGAAAAACATATGGTGTCAATGTCAAGACTATTGTCTTATGATATTATTGTTTTCAATCTTAATTTTAACCATCTTAATCTTGTCAGGATTCGAGCTAGGGTATACAACTATACATTAGTTCATTATCATATTTTTAAAAGAAGAAAATGGTTGGATTAGATTTTGAAAAATCAATCGAAATAAATAAAATAAAGCTTTTCACATCAGAATATAAAATCATTTTTATAAGAAAATCACGAACAGCAAAATATTAGTCTATGCAATAACCGCAATACATCTTTCATTACTTTTTCTTTTTTTGTTAAAGAATACATCTTCCATTTTTATAAAAAATAAATAAATACATATTCCATTACATGCATGCATGGATATATATATATATATATATGTGATATCCTAAGCCTATTTTATTGGAGTTTTTATTAAAACTCAATTATTGCTTGGAAAGACAAAGAACTGAAAACTGCGTTCATGGGAAGGTCTACTACGTCTTCAATCATTGACCCCTCAAAAAAGCATTGGTCGTGAACACGACTAATACTAATAACGAACCAAATTTTTTATTTTCTTTTATCTAGTTTTTTTAATAGGATGATTTTGGAACGAAATCTAGGCTTATTGTAGGATATGTGGAAGAGCCATATTTTACTACTGTTAAAGTATTATTATAGTGTTTACGGTGTCTAAATATGATGGAAATCGTAACACAAAACTTGATTCATGACACTCACGCCCATAAAGCAAATTTTAACCGCCATAGTCATTATTTCTTTATAACCACTAGTTTATGTGCGTCATCACGCAAGAAACGTAATATATTCTTTTAACATTCGTACGACCTAATCCGAATAACAAAAAGCGAAGCCTTTAATTAACACTATAAATGACTATACAAAATATAGTTATTTTTACCTTTACTTTAATATTAAACTTAGTCTAAATCAAACAGAGAAACAAACTTAAGCCTTCAATGGAAGTATATATAATTGGCATAAACAAATAAATAAGAAGCACACTTAAAAATTACTAAAATCAAAACGACCGATAATAATATGTTTTAATATTATTGTGCCATTATAGGGAACGTGTGATCTATCTATTTGAATTGACCCGACCGTTGGTAGGCAAATTAACAAATAAATCAACTTAAAATTAACTTTGTTATTGTAATGCAAGAGGTTCTGCATACATAGTAGTAATAGAAAATAGTAAACATTTATCTACCATATATTCCATTTCTGATGGATAAATAATACATGCAACGATTTATCTACGTCATAGGCTTTTTGTCTACCACTTGCACGAACACGTTTAATTATCTTTTTGTGTCAACTCTTCAATCTTCATCCAGATTTTAAATCATATTGTCATGAACAACTATGTATACAAATTTTTTTCCCTTTTTGTTAAACTATATATACAAATATTGAAATATACAATCAGACTATTTTAATATAGCGTTCGTTGGTGAACAAACAACGTTATGCGTCGTTTCTTGCCCAATCGGATCTTAGTGCGGTATAAATGGGTTAAATCAATGTATAATGAAGCCAAAACATGGTTCTAGCACGTTGATAATGTATTTTCCTTGTGAAAAGTGCAAAAGAAGACAATAATGTAATAACGCTGCCAAAAACATTTAAAACAAAAAAAATAGCAATAACAAGCCAATACCAAAAAAAAAAAATATCTTGATAAAAAGTACTAAATAATGCTAACCACAGTTCCCCTGAAAGGATAAAGTAAAAAAAAAAAGGCATATTTTCTTATGGGATTTTCATTTAACTTCATATTCTCTCATTTCCATTTTATAATGTGTTTTAGCTTGTTTTGATTGTTTTATTTTATTAGATGTTTTGTCAATTTTTATACAAAACTTAAATTGTGATTGATTGAATAGATTTAAAATAAAACATTAAGCGATACTTATATAAAGAAAAGTATATTTCTTAATATACACTATTTTAACCAAAAACTTTTTATAAAGTGAAAGGAGGTAGTAGTAAAAAGAAATTAAGTCCATAAAAATAAAACATGATTAACACTAGAATACTGAATCTGTGAGTGGTCGAAGAGGATTTTACTTGGTCTATGGAAGTCTGAGCAATTAATTGTAAAGTGTTTTCGATAGATGTGACTCGATGTCAATAGTTGTAACTTATGTGGCGCATCACATTTTCCGGAAACACACATTATTGGTATGGCTAAATTATAATCGCGCTTCGCCATACAAGAGAAGAGACTAGTTGAGATTAAATGAATAACTTTCATATAAATGTTTTATAAAAATTTGCAAAAAATGTTTACAAATGTTTTTTGTTTGTTTTCTCTTTGGTAAACCTGAGAACTGAGAAGATATATAGTTATCTTTATCATCAAAAGAGCAGACGAAAAGGGCAGCACAGTGACGCCCATATCCCGGTCGGGACGTGACTATGAACACTCTCTGTCTTTTTAACCCAGACTCTTATCTATATTAGTGAAAATTTTCTTATCAGGAAACATTGTTCATCAGAAGATTCAGGACACAATGAAAGAAAAAACTGGAAATATATATATATTGAAAAAGAGAAGAAAAAAAAAGAAAAAAAACCTTTTGTAATAACAAATTATACTTCTGAAGTGGAGCCCACAAGCCACACCTAGTTTGATGTCTCTGTTTCGTTTAGGTCTCAATTCTTTCTATTTTTAAAATTCTTTTAATTCGAAATTTCACTTCTCCCAATCTCTCTGTCTTCTCTTCTTCCTTTTGAACAACAACATTTCAAGAAAATAGAAAGATCTCCGAAATATAGAGAGAGAGAGAGAGAGAGAGAGAGAGGAAACAAGAGAGACTTTGTGATATGTGTGTTTTTGTGATTTGACAGTGCCCATGTTTCTGTTTTTTGGATAAGGACCTCTAAATTTACTTTTCTATCTTACAATATTCAAAAAAAACTTACTATTATCTGTCTCCATGCTTCAAACTCAAACGGGTAAGCCACTAATTGTTTTATATCCTCTCGTGGTAATTTTATCACTCTTCATAGATGTTTCCTCTTCTGGGTTTGAGAAACATTTCTTGTTCTGTTCTGGGTTTTGATCAAAATTATAACTTTCTTGAATATTCCATTAAAAAAAACTCTCAACTTTTGTCTCCCCTGTTTTTTTTTTTTTAATTTTTTTTAACACAGCTAAAAAAAATTAGAGTCCTTTTCAAAGTCTATCTGTAAATGGTGATGCATTCGACTATACTCTGTGAAAGCTAATATTGTTCAATGTTCTTATTCTCTTTTAAAACTTTGCAATCTCTAACTTTCAACTCCTTTCTCATTGATTAATACCCTTCTTGAGAGAATTTACAAAATGTCATTTTATTTGAGCTGCCTTCTTCTTCTTCAGGAGAGCTCTTGAAACCCTAATGATTCTCTCATTCTTCATTTCCAAAATTCGATTTTTAGGGTTCATCATTCTACTGAAGTTCCTGGATTTGATTGGTTCTGGAAAGAGCTCGAAATGATCTTGTTGATAATTTATTCAAGACGCCGAGACATGTAAGTTCTCAGATCTAAACCCCTGTACTAAAATGAATTTAAAAAAAAACATTTAAATTTATCATCATTATTATATTTCCCTTTCTGCTTAGATCTGCAATGTCCTCAAATCAATTATTTTCCTTAAAAGAAAAATTATGATTCGTCTATTTGCTTTTTGGGAAGTGGTTTTTTCCCCTTATGTGTGAAACCATCCTTTAACTATTCATTCACTAAATGTTTTGAGATTTCAAAATCATTCAAAACTATTCAAGAAAGCTTATGGTATTTACTCTGTAGATTTCATCAGCATTTAGTTTATTCCTTGCCAAATTTACTCAAAATTTTATTTAAAACTTCTGTAATCTTTTTCTTTCTAGGGTTCCTCTCTGTGTCCCAAATCTTGCATCTTTAAAGCTCATTCTGAAATCTGAAATCCAAAATCTCTTGACTTTTTTTTGTTTCTTGTTTTGAATCAGATTGGCTTTGATGGAGTGATAAGGCTGCATTTATGGGATTTGATAGATTGTCTATAAAGGAAAAATTGTGGTTATGGATTCTCGAGGTGACAGTTCTAGGTTCGGACAATATCCGACAAAGCCCTCTAGAAACATGTCTTCATCTTCTTCTGCTGCTTTCTTCTCTGCTAATCAGTCTCCGTTTTTCTCACCAAGATCTCCCAAAATCAATCAAGAACTCTCTGAATCTACTCGCTCTGATGCTCAATGTGATAGCTTTGACCCTCTTAGCTCCAGCTCTGGTTTCCAAGACCCTGAGCTTGGGTTTTTAGCTGCACCTCCTCCTCAAAGTCAGAACCTTGAGGCTGATCAAATTGCTTCGAGTAGTGTGATCTCTTATACACCTTCTAGATATGGTAGAGGAGGAGGAGGTCATGATTCTTCTTCGTATACTCAGACATCTTCGGTTTCTGTTTCTTATAACAGGCTGAGATGTTGTGATGTGTTTATAGGATTGTATGGTCAGAAGCCTTCTCTGCTTCGGTTTGCGGATTGGCTTAGAGCTGAGTTGGAGTTTCAAGGGATGAGTTGTTTCATGTCAGATAGAGGACGATGTAGGAGTTCTCGGAAACAGAGAATAATCGAGAGGGCGATGGATGGTGCTTCGTTTGGGGTTATAATTCTAACGAGAAAGGCTTTCAAGAATCCTTATACGATCGAGGAGCTGCGGTTTTTCGCAAACAAGAAGAATCTGGTTCCGGTTTTCTTTGATTTGTCTCCTGGAGAGTGTCTTGTGAGAGATATAGTTGAAAAGAGAGGAGATTTATGGGAGAAACATGGAGGGGAATTGTGGGTTTTGTATGGTGGGATTGAGAAAGAATGGAAAGAGGCGGTTCACGGGTTATCGCGCGTTGATGATTGGAAGCTTGAAGCTCATGAAGGTAACTGGAGAGATTGTGTTTTCAGGGCTGTTACGTTATTGGCAATGCGGTTAGGGAGGAGAAGTATTGTGGAGCGGTTGACGAAATGGCGGGATAAAGCGGAGAAGGAGGAGTTTCCTTATCCGCGGAATGAGAATTTTGTTGGGAGGAAGAAGGAATTATCTGAGCTAGAGTTTGTTTTATTTGGAGATGTTGCTGGAGATTCGGAAAGGGATTACTTTGAGCTAAAGGCGAGGCCGACGAGAAGGAAGAAGAACGTGACGCTCGGGTGGAACAAAAGCGGTTCAGCTGAAGAAAGACGGAAGAAAGGCAAAGAGAAAGTTGTGTGGAAGGAGTCTGATAAAGAGATCGAGATGCAAAGCACGGTTTTGCCCTCGCGGAGTCAAGTGAAGTTAGGGCGAAACACGAGGAGAAAACGGTCGATGAAGATTGTTTACGGGAAAGGCGTGGCTTGTGTCTCGGGTGAATCGGGGATTGGTAAAACCGAGCTGCTTCTTGAATTTGCTTACCGGCATCACCAGAGGTACAAGATGGTTCTTTGGATAGGCGGTGAGAGCCGATACATCAGACAGAACTATCTGAATCTTTATCAGTATTTGGAAGTTGACGTTGGGATAGAGAATGGTTCTGATAAAACGCGGATGAAGAGCTTTGAAGAGCAAGAAGATGCTGCGATTTCCAGAATCAGAAAAGAGCTGATGAGGAATATACCGTTCCTGGTTGTGATCGATAACTTGGAGAGCGAAAAAGACTGGTGGGATTCAAAGCTTGTGATGGATCTTCTTCCTCGGTTTGGAGGAGGGACTCACATTTTGATATCTACGCGTCTCTCCCGAGTTATGAACATGGAGCCATTGAAGCTCTTTTACCTCTCTGGTGCTGAAGCTATGTCGTTGATGCAGGGGAATGTGAAAGATTATCCAGTTGCGGAAATGGATGCGTTGAGAGTGATTGAAGAGAAACTCGGGCGGTTAACGTTGGGATTAGCAGTCGTGGGAGCGATATTGTCAGAGCTACCTATAAACCCGAGCCGACTCTTGGATACTATTAACAGAATGCCGTTAAGAGAGATGGCAAATAGCGGTCGCGACGGGAATCAGTTGAGAAGAAGCGCGTTTCTGTTGCAGCTGTTTGAAGTGTGTTTTTCGATCTTTGATCACGCGGATGGACCGAGAAGTTTGGCTACGAGAATGGTTGTTGCAAGTGGGTGGTTAGCTCCGGCACCGGTTCCAGCTTCTTTATTAGCTTTGGCTGCTCATAAACTCCCAGAGAAACACAGAGGTCCAAAACGGTTATGGAGAAGACTGAGACTCGCTATAACTTGTGGTTTCACATCTTCAAACTCCAAGCGATCAGGAGCTGAAGCTGCTTCCATGTTACTTAGATTCAACATTGCTCGAACCAGCAGCATTAAGCTAGGGTTTATACAAATCCACGAGCTCGTGAAACTCTATGCGAGAAATCGAGTACCTGTGAATGAAAATGCGCCCGCAATGGTTCGAGCGGTGATAAACCGCGGCTCGACCATTGAAACTGCAGAGCAGATCTGGGCGGTTTGTTTCTTGCTGTTCGGTTTCGGCAACGAATCTCCAACTCTACAGCTGAAGATAACAGAGTTGCTAATTCTTGTGAAACAAGTAATCTTGCCTCTAGCGATTAGAACATTCATAACGTTTTCACGATGTGGCGCAGCAGTAGAGCTACTCAGGGTCTGCACAAACGCTCTTGAAGCGGCTGACCAAACGCTAGTGACGCCAGTGGAGAAGTGGCTAGACAAATCGCTTTGCTGGAGACCTGTTCAGACTAGTGCACAGCTAAACCCTATTCTATGGGAAGAACTTGCTCTGACTCGAGCCACCGTGCTAGAGACTCGATCTAAGCTGATGTTACGAGGTGGACAGTTCGGTATAGCTGATGATCTGATCAGAAAGGCTATCTTTATAAGAACTTCGATCTCGGGAGAGGATCATCCTGGGACTGTATTGGCTCGAGAGACATTGAGTAAGTTAACGAGACTTCTATCAAATGTTCATGAGATGCATAACGCTTCACCGTAATAGAGAGGTTTTAGGGGTTTCTTGTTGTAAAAGTATAAGGTTTTAGGAGTTTCTTGTTTTTCTTTTTTATTATCATTATTTTAGCCATAAGAGTTAGATTTATACAGAGGGTTTAGTAATAAAAAAGCTGTTTATGTAAGAAATTTGTCAGAGAATCCTTTTTTACACAGTAAAATCTCTGAATTTTCAGGATCTTCTCTTTAACTTTTCCCTCAAATTAATTCAGATTGAGAAACAAATCATGAATATAGGAACTTTTCAAGAATATCAAACAATCAAATATAACTTCTGTCTAATAACAATCAAAAGCTTATGAACGTTGTAGAGAAACAAATGTTCATCATACCACCAGACTAACACCTAATGCCAATCTAATCAAATCTTCTGTACCTTTTTTCGCACTTCTTGTTGTGAGCTCTCTGTTTCTTGTTCACGATTATGATTCACTGATTACTAATTCCTGTGCAAAGAATACAAAAACACACTCTCAGTGACGGAAGTCGAAATTGTATCTGATTAAGGCCGATTTGAAACAAACCTTGTCGCAAACTGGACACGCCTCGCTTCTCTCCATCCATTCAAGAATGCAAGCAAGATGAAAATCATGGCCACATATAGTGAGCAATTTCGGGTTGTCGATCTCATATTCTGCAGGCAAAGAAAAAAAACAAATGAAGAAGAAGATGCTTACCAAAAAAGCTATCTTTAGTATGCAACTTTGAATGATAAAAAAAAAGAAAGAAAGGTACCTTCTAAGCAAATTGGACACTCATCTATGGTTTCTCGATCCTGTTTCTTTAGATCAATATCATTTAGATCACCAACAGACCATGTTTCTTTCTCTGGAACAAACTGAGTGATTCCGCGAGCTCCTTCGCTTGAATTGGTCTGAGTTTTTGGCAATATAGGTTGACTAGTTTGAACATTTCTAGGCGAGAATGCTAAAGGAACAGGCGGCTGAAGCGGTGAACTGTAGACATTAGAGACCAAATTTCTATTTTCTGCTTCAGTGGATACAGCAGAGGAAGGCGTAGAACGAAAGGGAACATGCTCATCTATAGTTCTTGAGCTCTGCAGAAAAATAATAAAAACATAAGAAAAAAGATAACCAAAACAAACTTTATTCGGAATCATTAGGACGGAAGAAGCCTTTTTACTTCGGGTATAGTCGGGAAACAACAGCAGCAGCAGCTCATTATTTGGACAGTAAAACGAAGTTTTTTTGACAGTTCTCAGATCAGTGTGTTGCAGCTACCTGAAAAATTCAGCTGTGTGATCATACTTTGTAACTGGAAAACAAATTTAAAACACCATAAACACTTCATTTTAAGATTAAAGCAATACAAATATGAGTATTTATTATGATTACAAATACGAGATTAATGACTATTGTGTACTTATGAGGTTCATTATAAAGAAAGTAATCATGATCCTTAAGAACATCTTGAGCTTACAAGTAAAATATAGGTTTACCATAGAGATACTATATTTCTATTAGTACTAAAATCAAATCCAAACCCTAATAGACGAAGAACAGAAAAACAGAGAGATTCAAATAGAGACAGTAGAATTAGGCATACCCATTAAAAAAAAAAAAAACAGTAGAATTAGGAAAAAAAAACAAGTGGGTTGAAACAGAAAAAAAACAAGTGGAACAGAAGAAGCGAACGAACAGAGTTCGTGATCCTACGAAACAAAAATAATTAAATGGACTTTTTGTAATGGAGAAGAAGAATAAGAAAAAAAAAGGATTAAATTACCTAAAACACAGAAAAAGAAGCTTTGATCTTTTCCTTTAAAATCCCTTCTTTTGATAGGTTTACTAGGAAACTCTTGAGGTTTTTGTGTTGAATAAGAATTTAGAGATAATTTTCTGAGGAAGAAGACTGGCTCGACGAGAGAGGCGACTTTATCAGAGAGAGATGAAATCAAATCAATTTCTTTAATGGTTATTTTGGTTGTTAATCAAACTTTTTGTATTTATATTCATAAATCACAAACCATATCGTACAAGGAAACTCTTGATTTTAACATATAGATTTTATTTCCCATTCACGCCCCTTGATTTATTTGGATTTCAATATATGAACTCCGTCTTTATTCTTTTATGGGTATAATAACGTAAGTATAAAAGTTATAGGCTTATTATAGCTATCTCAACATTCTCAATTATCATATAATTAATTGTAAAGCACCTAATATCCAATATTTTTATAATATCTGAAAAGTTATGCTTTATATTTCTCAAAAATATATATAGCTGAATAAGTATATAGATTAATAAACCAGAAAAAACAAGATTTGACCTAAATAAGTAAAATATTAAGATATGAAAAGATTTAAACATTATCTATTGAGAAACTAATATAGATATTGGTGGGGCCAACGAATAATGGTTTTATTAGAAACATATCTGTTAATATTTATTCTCAAGATTGAATGAGAATCCCTTAATATTTTATTTTAGTGTAGTTAACTTTTCTTTTAGTGGGGTTTTCCGTCCATATAAAATTTCGTACTAAAATGAATAATAAGACAATAAGAATTAGAATCAACCTAAATACCTAACTTCTGATACGCAAGAAATATTATCGGAAAAGAAGTTGCCAATTATCTTAGATGTTACGTATGGTCCATATATTTTATAATTTTATGTGTAATACATAAAACAAAATGAAAAAAAAAAACAATTTGGTCAATCTAATATATATTATTAGAGAAGCACACTTTCAAGAAAAACCTTGCCTCTCCGTGGTATTTACGGAGATGTCATACTGACGTGTCGTCAGTAGAACGATTCTTAGAAACTTTTTAAAACAAAACAATCATTACTAGACTAATTACACTTCTTGCCATTAGACATTCAATTTTATTCTAATCTAATATTTTTTATATAACTCATTTAAGATTTAATCAAATCTTAATTCTTTAATTTCTCTCTCTCGCTTTATATTCATTTTTAAATAGTTCATACTAACTTCTAATAATAATATTTCCTCTTCATTTTAATTTGATATTATGTCTTATAAATACTTTTTTTTTTCACATTAGCTTTACAATAAAATAATATGCATTTTTTCTACATATGTTATGATTAATA
>VBRH01000251.1:53030-64526 GCA_014578085.1 Cardamine resedifolia | reverse complement strand
TACAGTGAAGCTTCTAACAGCCAAAGCTACAAATCCAGAAACGAACTCGCCTTGGAATCGCGAGTAAAGGAGCTAGAAGCATCTCAAGCTGATGCCCAATTTTGGAGTCAGATGATGGCAACTTTATATCCAAATGTCACTCCCCCGTCACGAAGAGGCAATAATTCAAACAATGCCGATAATCCTACCGCTTCCGATAATGTTACCGCTTCCGATAATGCTGATGCTATAAATGATTTAAATTTAAATTTGAATTCATGAATGTTTATCTTTGTAAGAATATAATTTGAATTTTAAAAAAAATTTATTCGAATTTTTATTTGTTTTTAATTTTTATTTGTTTTTATATAATTTGAATTTTTCCGAGTGTTGTAGTGAAAGATGCACGTCATGAGGTTTCTCAGGTATTTGCTCTAAATCTTACAATGACAGGTTCTTTATGGATTACCTGGATAAAAATGAATCTGATTCGTCAAGGTTCTTTTTGGGATGCAAGAGATACCTCCACAGGTTCTTAGATTTGGAGGAAGTTACTAAAGTTCCGACCATTAGCATTACCTACATCAAGGCCGAAGTAGATAATAGAAGCTCGGTTTATTTCTGGTCGGATAGTTGGACAAACTTGGGCCATTTGATTGATGTTACATGTGACCCTCGACCACAACATCTTGGTATAAGCCGTTATGCGACAGTTGCAGATGCATGTCGAAATGGTACTTGGTTGTTGCGTCGCGGCCGCCTTTATCATCAGGTCTTTGAGGTAGTGCCTAGACATTTTCCGCCTTCGTCAAATGCAGGAGACGATATCATGTTGTGGAGACATTCGACAAATGAATTATGTAGCTTTCTGCTCAAAAAACTTGGGAACAATTGCGAACTCGGTGTAATAGGCATGACTGGAGTCGTGTTGTGTGGTTTTCCTAGGGGTTCCTCGATTCGCTTTCATCACATAGCTAGCTATCAAAGACCGTTTAGCTACGGGAACAAGTCTATTATGCGACAAACCAATTGAAACACGAGATCATTTGTTCTTTGCTTGTCCTTTTACCTTCACAGTTTGGAGTGATAGCATTGGAGATTTATTGGGAGTAGAGGCGGATCCTGACTGGACTGGAACTCTACAACAACTAATCCACCAGACGTATGACAAGCTTACCTCCATCCTAATATGGTTAATGGTCCAAACAACGATATATTACATATGGAGAGAACGAAATGACCATCTGCACAACTTTAGCCATCGTCCAACGATTCATGTTACTCGGCTCATTGAAAAATCCATCATAAGTCGCGTCGTCTCTTTACGTTATTAACACAAACTCAAGCTCAAACTACTTCTTCAACGGTGGTTCCAGGCACGAGCCGTTCGAGACCGACTCGAAAGCTAGCATACCTTTGAGCCATAACTTTCACTTACTTCAAAAGCTAGCAGATATTTGAACCACAACTTTCAATCACTTTGAACGGAGCATCCTCTGTTTTAGTTTCATGTATATTTCTTATTTTTCAGTTTCACTCTCTGTAAACTATTCTCATTTATATTACCCCTCTTAAATAAATTTAATATTCCACCAAAAAAAAAAATTGTACGTCATAGAATTGTTCATGAAACTTTTAATCATAATCGCATATACTACATGTCATAGAATTGTTATAAAAATCAGAAGACAAAAATAAAACATAAATCTAATTTCAAAATCAATATAAAAATCATCCATAGGAATCCAACAAATCATAAATATAAGTTTCTTAAAATTATACTATAACCAAAGAATAGTAGTTTCCAAATATATTTTATAAAATATATGTTATTAGTTTGATTTACTAAATTATTATACAAAATTTTAAAAACTATAATTCCGCGCCAAAAAATGATACTTTGACAAAGCATAATCTTTTAAAAAAATATATTTAATACTATAATGAAAATGAATATTTACTTTATCTCTTAAACATAGAATATTTACTATCTGTTATTCAAAAATTAAATAATTAAATAAATACAGATTACCTCATTCTGCCAAGAATGGTAAATATAGATCAGAGAATATATTACTCTATAAATATGCAAAAACATTAAATTCAAAGATAATAAAAAGAGCTTTTGGTTCCAACAATAGTAATTGCAGCAGCAACAGCTTAGCTGGATTAAAGCAGCATTGGTCAAACCATATTTTACCCACATAGGTTTCTTTTTAAAATCTAATTTCAAAATTAAAATAAACAGATTTCACAGTAATAATTATTTTATTTTATTAATTTTTGAAGTTTCTTGCGAAGACGAGAGAGGAGTGTCACAGTCTACAGTTGTTTTCTAAACAACAATCTCGATCTTCTTCTTCCTCTTCTCTCTCATAAGACTTTTAACACAATCTCTTTTTGTTTTGTCTGATTTTCAAGGATTAGTGTTTTTTGTTTCTCTCGAAGCTTAAGAATTAGGAGAAGAGAAGAGAGAGAAAGAGAGGTGCTTTAATGGCAGCTGTATTTGGATCCAGATACAGAGCAAAACTAATTTGATATCTGTCTCTATCTTTCGTCTCCAGAGATCGAAAGATTCGATTTTTCTTAGGGTTATTTGCTGTAATTCTGAGAAAAAACCTAACTTTAATCTCTGGAGAGTGTTTAGTGATGAGGGTTAGAAGATGAGTGTTGATGGGTCATTGGATTGAGTTTGATAAGCAATGGTTGATCAGAGAAGAAGCGCATTGGGTTTTGTCTTCTTCTTGTTGTGTTTGGTATTGTTCGAATGTGTTGTTGGACAAACACGGACTCGATTCAGTGAACGACTCACTCTGTTAAATCTGAGGTCAACTCTAGGGTTAAGAGGAACAGATTGGCCAATTAAAGGTGACCCTTGTGTTGTGTGGAGAGGGATACAATGTGATAATGGTAGTATCATTGGGATCAATATTTCAGGGTTTAAGAGAACAAGAATTGGTAAGCAAAACCCACAATTTGCTGTTGATCCACTTCGTAATCTCACTCGTTTGGCTTATTTCAATGCTTCTGGATTTTCACTTCCTGGGTCTGTTCCTGATTGGTTTGGTGTTACTTTGTTGAGATTGCAAGTGTTGGATCTTAGTTCTTGCTCTGTTAGTGGTGTTGTTCCTTTTACTTTTGGGAATTTAACTAGTTTAAGGACTTTGAATCTTTCTCAGAATCGGCTTACGGGTTTGGTTCCTGGAAGTTTAGGGGAGTTGTTGAATCTATCAGAGCTTGATCTCTCTAGGAACTCACTCACTGGAGCTCTTCCTTCATCTTTTAGCTCTTTGAAGAATTTGTCAACTCTTGATGTTTCTTCCAATTACCTTAGTGGGCCAATCCCTCCAGGTTTAGGAACGATATCGAAGCTTCTCCATTTGAATTTTTCCAGCAATAGTTTCTCGTCTCCGATTCCTCCAGAGCTCGGTGATCTTGTCAATCTTGTTGATCTTGATCTCAGTATCAATTCATTGTCTGGTTCAGTTCCTCAAGAGTTGAGAAAGTTAAGGAATTTGCAGCTAATGTCGATTGGCGATAACTTGTTGAGTGGAGCGTTACCAGCTGATTTGTTTAGTGCTGAGAGCCAACTTCAAACTTTAGTTTTGAGGGAGAATGAATTCTCCGGTACTCTACCTGTTGTGTGTTGGTCATTGCCGAAATTGCGGATTCTTGACATTTCCAAGAACAACTTCACAGGAATGTTGCCAAATTCTAGCTCTGATTCAAACCAGATAGCTGCATTGGTTGATATCTCTTCAAACACATTCTATGGCGAGCTCACACCAATTCTTAGAAGGTTCACGGAAATAGACCTCTCTGGTAATTATTTCGAGGGTAAGGTTCCAGATTACGTGGCCCGGGAAAATGTGTCTGTTACCAGAAACTGCCTTGAAGATGAGAAGAAACAGAAGCCGTTAGTAATTTGTGCAGCATTCTATACATCTAGGGGATTAGTTTTCGATGATTTCGGACGCACCAATTCTTCACCACCTACATCACAAAAAGCTTCTTCAGGGATAAGCCACAGAACAGTAATTATATTGGCATCAGTGGCTGGTGGAGTTGGTTTTATTCTGATTTTTATTCTCTTGCCAATTATTGTGGCTCTATGCATACGCAGACGAGGGAGACGAGCCCAAAGAGAAAATAGTGACAGGCCTAAACATGTCACGGAAGCTTCACAACCACCTAAAGGAGCACAGACTTTTGATTTGTCACGTCTTGGAAATGCATTTGCGTATGACCAGCTTCTACAGGCAACAGAAGAATTTAGTGATGCCAATCTGATAAAACATGGCCATTCCGGGAATTTGTTTCGTGGTTTCTTGGATAATGGTACACCCATTGTTATTAAAAAGATCGATACGCGGGAAAGTAAAAATGAGGGCTATATATCAGAACTGGAGTTATTTAGTAAGGCGTCACACCAGAGGCTGGTTCCATTTCTGGGACATTGCTTGGAGAATGAGAGCCAAAAGGTCCTGGTCTACAAGTATATGAGAAACGGTGATTTGGCTAGCGCTTTGTTCAGAAAATCCGAAAATGAAGGTGATGGATTGAAATCTTTGGATTGGATAACAAGGTTGAAGATTGCTCTTGGTGCAGCTGAGGGACTATCTTATTTGCATCACGAGTGTTCGCCGCCTCTTGTTCATAGGTACTACTCTCCTGCTCAGCTTCTCGTAATAAACTATTGATTCTGATATTCTGTTGGAAGCATTGACATAACGAAACCCGATTAAGATATAGTAAAATGTAATATCTGTGAACCAGGAGTGAAGAATTTACATTTGCTAATTTGCTGATTCTGTTTCTTGTATTGTTAGTGTCTAGTTTCATAGATGAAGAAGCTCATTGATATTATTTGTTACTCTACTTGCTTAATAAGCACAAAAGCAAGAGTACTCATGTGTGTGGTCAATGTTATATAGGGATGTACAAGCAAGTAGCATACTTCTTGATGATAAATTTGAGGTACGTCTGGGAAGCTTAAGCGAGGTATATGCTCAAGGTGATGCTTATCAAAGCCGGATTTCTCGTTTACTTCGGTTACCACAGTAAGTCCTCTATGACATGAACAAACCCTCTTGGGCTTTTGTATGTTGTCTAGGCACTACAGCATTTTAGAAAACGCCTTCACGTTTTACTAATAATGCTTCTCTTTCTTCTTTTCCTACTCTTGCAGATCGACCGAAGCATCCTCTTCAGGTATGTAAAACCTTCCATAACGATATAAAACTTAATTCTAAATATTTCACATTTTCAATTGCTTCTTTTCTAATAGAACATTAAGTTATTAGACTCTACTAAAAACGTAACATATGTATTAAATGAGCCGATTCCTGGATATATTTGTAGGGAACTTGTTATTTTAAGATCTGATGTTTATCTGATTGATTTCATCTCTTCAGGTGCAGCAAATGCAACATGTAGCTATGATGTCTACTGTTTTGGCAAAGTGTTACTTGAGCTAGTCACTGGGAAGCTCGGTATAAGCGCACCAGACAACGCACAAGCAAAAGCATACATGGAAGAAGCTTTGCCATATATCAGCACAAACGAGAAAGAACTAGTAACCAAGATCATAGACCCATCATTAATGGTAGACGAAGATCTTCTAGAAGAAGTATGGGCAATGGCTATCATTGCAAAATCATGCCTAAATCCAAAACCAACAAGAAGACCATTAATGAGACACATTGTGAATGCACTTGAGAATCCATTGAAAGTAGTAAGAGAAGATACTAACTCTGGTTCGGGTTCTTCACGGTTAAGAACAAACTCGTCGAGAGGGTCTTGGAATGCAGCTATATTTGGTAGCTGGAGGCAAAGCGCATCGGATGTAACAGCGGGTCAAGCGGGAGGAATAATAACAAGTGGTGGTGGTAATGGTTTGAGAAACTCGGGTTCGCAAGGGAGCAGTGGAAGGAATAATAATGGGAATTCGTCGTCGAGGAGACGGCAATCGAGTGAGATTGTACCGGAACCTGTTACTGGTGCTTATGGAGTAGAAGATCATTTATGATTCGTTTTTCATCGATTCTTTTGTGTTCGATAATAACAGAGGCAAAGAGAGTCCTCAAGGTAGCATAAGGGAGGACTTGTTTTTTCCTTTGTTTTTTTTTTTTACTTAGGATTGGTGGAGTTAGAATTGTGTAATTCACACTTTTTTTTATTCTTTTTTAATTTTGGTTTGGGATTTTGTAAATTGTATAATTCTTGGAGATTGGGTTTTTTTTTTTCTTTCTTTGGTTTCTTTCTTATTGAAAGGCCGGGAAAAAAATGGAAGGTAGGGTTCGTTAATCATTGTTTCATTTCCATTTTTTTTATTTCTTCTTTTTATTGGATCTGATTTCGTACGTGTGAATCTATATGAGTGACTGTTGACTATTTCATTCGGACGTGGGAAGCATTGGAAAATAAAAGGAAGATATGGTAAAAATTAAGGTTCTACCGAGAATTGAACTCGGGTTACTGGATTCAGAGTCCAATGTCCTAACCGCTAGACCATAGAACCTTTTTTGTTTATATATTTGAAATTTTTTTATATATACGTAATATTCAAATAACCTAGTGAATAAGCTTCAAAAATATTTGTATTACCTTCAATCAATGTTAATGAAAGTATATATTAGATGTTAAGAATAAATATATTGGTTTCCGAATTGTGTCAAATCTATCCGTTTTCAACAAGAAATATTAAAAAAGTTTCCTAAATCTAGTTTTAACCTAAATCTTCAAGTTAACATGACGGTTGCGCTGTTCCATTTGTATACAAAATATATAACCTAGAGAATTAGGGGGATTTATTCATTCATTGATTTTAATGAATTTGGATTTCCAAATCAATTCATGTGTTATTCAAGCATTGATTTTAATATCTTTATCAAAATAATGTGTTGTTGGTTATATCATTTTTAAAAACAAGTTAAAATCAAGTGTTATTCAACTTAAAAAATTTAGACATGGATTTGATTTCAAATTGCATTTGGTTGGATTTAAAACTGTTTTCCCCTTAATAATACAAATGTTGAAATCTTAAGTCAAACCTTATTATTTTGAATTGATTTGGAAAAAATATATAATTGAGCTCTTCCAAACCTCTCTTTCATCTCATCTTACGTCCTCTATATTTTTTTTTGTAAATATTAATTTTCTGTCAAATCTTCCATTTTTAGGCAAACAAAACTTCTATATAAGAACTGTTTAACATATCTTTTTTGTTAGTACAAACAGCTAATAAAAAAATGAGAGATTCACCACAAGATCGAGCAAAAGGTCAATACATTCAATGGAGCAAAAGATCGAACAATAGTTTTGTTTCTATCATAAAAAAATATATAGTTGTTTAATTTTCAAGTCCTCTTTGAAAGATTTGAAAATCCACGTTTTTAACTTTCAAATTCACTATCTTTTATTTTAAAATTCATGAATTCTACATGAATTTCCAAATCTAACTTAAAAATTCAAATTCATTAAAATTCATGAATGAATAAACCCCCCTTAGTTTGGATTTTGAGATTATTAAAGATACCAATGATGCATTTTTATTTATTTTGTAATCATAAAGATGAATACAACTCTCTAACTTTTGACACCTAAAATATCCTTAAAAACAAATTAATGATAATTTAATTTGATAAATTACTAAAAATTAATATTTTTCAAAATATTTTTTTCTAACTCCTCTTCAATATAAGTAAAAGTCTTGAGTGCTTGACATATAACAAACATCTAAAAAGAGCTCACTTAAGTTATCATAATTGTCAAATTAGTCACAACTTTATTTGTCTAGTTTATGAAAACTTAAGGTTCTCTTTAAAATCTTTTGTTTATTACTTTTCAATATATATAAATAAATATGACTGTTAATCCTGATACATAAAATAAAATTCTGAAAGATTTTGGTTTAAAACGTTAATTGTGATGAAACTAGGATGATTTGACTACCATACCTATCCATTATTCTTTCTTTGATTTATGTTCTCCATGTCTATTTGTTTTAAATGTGTTTTGAGTGTTAGCTATTTCAAATGTGTTTTTGGAAGGTTAGAGTGAATTTGAAAAAAAAAAACTTGAGATGTAAACCACAACTAATTAACTAAACTGCCAAAGAAATATAAATCAGCTAAAATCTAGAACCTAACTTAAGAAATTTAAATTTTATCAAATTAATGATCACTTAATTTATCAAATTAGTCAGTTCTTAATATTCGATATGTTTATTTACTTATCTTCTAACTATGATACATAAACTATAAAAAAAATCAAATTAGTGATAACATAATTTTTGAAAACTTTCACTTGAAAATATGTTGTTTGTTCCTCTTATTTTTGTAAAATATGATTAAATTTTTTTAGTTTTTAACACATAAACGTCTAAAATATGACTCATAACTATTAAAACTTATTTGAATGAATTTTTTAAAAATTTATCAAAATTAATTAAAAGTTAATGTGTTATTCAATATTTTGTAAGGATAAAACACTCAAAATGGAACATTAAACATCATATCTACCTATTTCCATTTGTTCCAATATCTACATACCTCTTATAATAACTCCATATCTGTTATAATATCTCTATATCTGTTATCAAAAGGACTTAAATCTAAAAACTTAGATGTTTTAAACAATTTACTTATCTTTTTAGTTGTTTATATGTCCATTTTACAAGTAAACGATTTTGATAACTTAATTGATTAGACATAACCAATAAAGCTGAAGTTTATGTCAAACACTCAACACCTCTGGTGGTTCTCGATATATGTTAGTATGTTAACTACTTCATTCTACCTTCTCTCTGCTTTCTTTTCTGCTCTGAAAAATGGCGTCTTCCTCTGCCTTTTCATCTCTGTTTACCTTTGCTTCTTACAAAAAAGAGCTGAAACCCGTTGTGAGTTTTAGAAACCAACTGAGCATGAAAAAGATGAAGATGGACCTGTTTCCTCTAAAATGTTCATCTTCCTCTAATCTAACTCCAGCTCATACAGAGACAGAGATGACTCTAAACTTTTCATCTTCCTCTACCCCAACTCCAGCTCAGACAGAGACAGCGATGACTCTCAACTCTTCATCTTCCTCTACCCCAACAGCTCAGACAGAGATGAAGAAGAACATTGAAGAAGTCAGAGGTTAAAATGTTTTTTCTTGTTGAAGTAAACAAAGGTTACAAACTAAAGACAAAGACAAGGTGTTGTTCTTTTAACAAATTATCAAAGAGACTGAAAATATTTTTATAAAATTACATGATGAACCATGTATATATTAATCAAAAGTGCAACCCCAACTTATATCGTCGTAAACATGCAATGCTAGTGTGTGTATGTCTATATATCCGTGTTAACTAATATATTGATATGCAACATAGTTTATAGAATGTTTGTGTAAATGATTTAGATTTAAATTGAAGAAAATATCTTTTTTTAATCTTTCATTATTTTTATGTACTGAATTTTGATGATTTTTAGTAGTGCTTATGGAATCTTTGTCGTGAAGAAGGAAAAGGAATTCGTGTTTTCAAATTTAAGTAGTATTTATAAAATATTGACATAACATTGAAGATGTCAATGCCAAACCACCACCAAATTAGTCAGTTCTTAATATTCGATATGTTTATTTACTTATCTTCTAACTATGATATATAAACTTTAAAAAAAAATCAAATTAGTGATAACATAATTTTTGAAAACTTTCACTTAAAAATATGTTGTTTGTTCCTCTTATTTTTTGTAAAATATGATTAAATTTTTTTAGTTTTTAACACATAAACGTCTAAAATATGACCCATAACTATTAAAACTTATTTGAATGAAATTTTTTAAAATTTATCAAAATTAATGAAAAGTTAATGTCTTATTCGATATTTTGTAAGGATATAACACTCAAAATGGAACATTAACCATCATATCTACCTATTTCCATTTGTTCCAATAACTACATACCTCTTATAATAACTCCATATCTGTTATAATATCTCCATATATGTTATCAAAAGAACTTATAAATCTAAAAAATTTAGATGTTTTAAACAATTTTTACTTATCTTTTTAGATGTTTATATGTCCATTTTACAAGTAAACGATTTTGATAACTTAGGGGGTGTTATTGAATTGAGATTTATTGATAATTGTAATGATTATTAGGATTGCTGAATTTAAGAAATTTTTAGAGAGTATTTAAAACATTTCACATACTTTTACCGAAAGTCTCTAAAAATATCACTCTTATATGTACTATTTTGAAAATCTTTAAAAGTTATTTCAGATGAATAAAATTTTTTTAAATCAATCAACCAATAACACTAAACTTTAATAAACTTTAGTATAATCTGAAAGTTAGTTAAAGTTTTTATTACTCCAATAACGCATGACTTTTAACAACTTTTTATAAATATTGAACCAATAATTCCTAATTTTACTAGAGTCTTTGTAATTCAAGATTTAATAACACCAAAGTCTTAAAAACTTATAACTCTTTAAAAACACATAACCAATAAAGGTGAAGTTTAATTTGCCATCATCTTTAATTGATTTGATTATAGTCAAAATCTTTATATGGATATAATTGTGAAAGATTTTGATTCTGATATGATGATATCTATCGTATTTATTAATGTCTCTTTTCAATATATGTTCATAATAGTTAAGACTTCTTTAGTGTTTGACTCTATCATTCTCAACAAAATGATTATGAATCTAAAACTCTTAGATATTTACATTAAAATATAAATATAACAATAAAAGTTATAAAACTCTATATTTTTCTTTCCAAATACAATTTACATATAGTTTTGAAGTATAGTGTATAAATATGTATATATACATATAACTAATTAATACTTTAACAAACATTATGAATCTATGATGCATATTTGATCTTTTGAAGTTAATTAAGACTAAAATTTGAAAACAAAACTTAAAATGTAAACATAACTAATTGAATAAAATGCAAGAAAAAATATAAATGAAGTACCATTTAGAATCCAATTTAATAAATTTAAATTTATTCTAAGTAGCGATTAGTTATTTTCAAATTAATAAATTCTTAATTTTCTCTATTTTATTCACATCCTCTTTTGTACAAATTGGCAAATTAAAGGTGATGGCAAATTAAACAAATGCCAAAAGTATTACACATAAAAAATCAAAATTAGTCAAATTAAAGAGGATCATAATTCATCAGATTTATCTTTCACCAAACAAGCAAAATAACATCATCCAATACAAAGCAGAGTGGATTGATAGTTAAACTATTAAATAGACATAAAAAGTTTAGTTTGTTTTTAAAAGAGGATGAGATCAAATAGATAGAAAAGGTAATAGTAGATATAAGTACTTTGCAGATTGCATTGGTCGCTAGAGGAACCATTGTATTAGTAATGGCTAGCTTCTGCTTCAACTTTTTTCAAACGTCTATTTCTACTTTTGGGCATAAAGTATACCAAATTTTCTACAAAAGGTTGTTAACTATGTTTTGTTAGAAAAAAATAATTAAAAACATAAATTAAATTAA
>VBRH01000251.1:32751-48465 GCA_014578085.1 Cardamine resedifolia | reverse complement strand
TTTTTTTTTTTTTGTGATACTAAACAAACCAGGGTCATTAGAAAATTAATTAATATGATATTATTATAACGTTAAAACTTAAGTTAGCTATAAACAAATTTTTTTAACTTGCTTTTGAAACTGTAAAGTAGCTAAATCTTTGGTTTTGAATTTGGTGGACCATTTTTATATCTACTCTTGAGTATTCTCACAATCCAGCTCAAATGCATGATATTTTATATAGTAGTACTAATTATTTAATCAAATTGACAGCAAAACATTGTTTATTTGGTCGATGTCAAAAAAAAAAAAAATGCATTGTTTATTTGGTCTCAATCTCATGGTATGATTCATTTATTATAGTTTATTGATGCACCGAGATCTTCAATTATTTATTGTAATTATATAATTATCAATCATGTGAAAAGTCTGTAGTTGAACGTTGGAGATTTAACTTATTAATAACTTTTGTCTCCCTTACATATTCGCAATAGATTCTGTAGGAACTTAAAAGAAATCTAATAATCTCATTATAGTAATTAGTAAGACAAAAGAACCATTTGTTTATTGCCACACACGTTACTGATTCATTAAGCATGGGGTTTTGACGTTTGCTTAGGTTGATGCAGTGCACTCAGCTTTGAAATCGATAGGGTTCGAGAAAGTGGAAGTGGTGGTGGCCGAAACTGGTTGGCCATCGACCGGTGACAGCAACGAGGTGGGTCCGAGTGTTGAGAATGCTAAGGCTTACAATGGGAACCTCATTGCTCACTTAAGGTCCATGGTTGGGACTCCACTCATGCCTGGCAAATCCATCAACACTTACATCTTCGCTCTCTTTGACGAGAATCTCAAGCCTGGTCCTTCCTTTGAGCGATCTTTTGGTCTTTTCAAGCCTGATCTTTCAATGGCTTACGACATTGGCCTTACTAAAACTACTAGTAGTCAGGTACTCAGATACCACCACCAATGATTTTAGTTTTCGAAATATATTAATGTTTTGGAATACCAAGAGATCATGGGCCTTTGGCCATTATCACCTTGTACCTATAACAAGAGAAAGTAAAGTAGTATTTTCTTCAAAATCAAGATTCGAAACCGTGACTTTGAAGCTCACTTTCTTTGGAACAGAGCCCACACATTGAAATGAGACAACTGAACGGGCCTCTAGAGGAAAAATTTTATGTTTAAAATGTTGTGGTAATGACCTAGTGGTAGCATAAAGGAGTTAGTTTACTTGCTCCCGGTACAAACCCTCTTCGGAATATATTTTTGAAGTGTTATATTTTTAGATATATTTTTATAATCTAAAATATTTAAATTATTATTATTTCGTATGAACCCAAAATTTCAGGACCGGCTCTGTTTAGAAGGTTTTAGACTTTTAGCTAGTATTGTTGATGCTGCATAATTTCCAAGATACATAACCAATTCTAATGAATGTTGTTTGTGATGATAGTAGACTTCACAATCTCCAGAAGTGGGAAAAGCTGCAACATCCATGGGATGGTGTGTGCCAAAGGAGGATGCGACTGAAGAGCAGTTGCAAGCGAGTTTAGATTGGGTTTGTGGGCAGGGAATTGATTGTGGCCCGATAATGCCTGGAGGTGTTTGTTTTGAGCCTAACAATCTCGTCTCTCATACAGCCTATGCCATGAATCTATATTTCCAAAAATCTCCTGAAAACCCTACGGATTGCGATTTCTCTAAAACCGCGAGGATCACTTCTGATAACCCTAGTAAGTTATTTTCCTCCTCATCTGTCATATCCTACTTGTTATAAAACCATAATTTCGCATTTGGTGGAAACAATCTTACTAAGAGACTGTGACTGTAAACAAAATGTATCAAGAGAGCTATAAATTCTAATCCCACACATACGTTCATGAGTTCATTAGATTCTTGTGTCATGTGATCTATTTACAAGAACTAATCAAAAAGCCATAAACCCAATAATCAAACCAAACACCACCTTCCATGAGTTATTAGATTAGCGGTATATTGTCCAATATGATATTACGTTTTGTAATTTATATGTCTAGCTAGTGTTTCTCTTAATTGTTCTTTGATACATTTTGCTAGACAAACTAACAAACTTATATTTTTGTTTTTAATTTATTTTGGAAACTTTGTGTTTAGATAGGACCGTAAATGTCACATAAGGAATATGGTATAGATAAGTTTGATATGAATAATCTATATAGGCTATAGTTTTCTAGTTATTTATCTACATTAAGAGTACACATATCCAATTTCTACAACTTGACTGGAATAAGAATGAATTTTTCTATTCTTTTACTTTGGTTTTTCTGTTTTTAGGCTATAGCAATTGTGTCTACCCAAGAGCAGGAGATGGAAGCATAAGAGGAGAGATGAATAAATATGTGACTTCAGACGAAGCAAAGGCGAAGAATGGATTAGAAAGCACCTCTTCTCTGTATTTACCTTTCTTTATCATCTTCATTTCTTTTTTCTTTCATTTTCCCTCTTTGCTAATTATGTAGTAAACTAGCAGTTGCCTCTTTTTAGTCTTAGGTCATACTGTTCTGTATTTTTTTTTTCTCAATCCATCTAATCATTTTGTTTTTCTCTTGCTGCTAAAAAAAAATAAAATAAATCATTTTATTTTTTCTCCAGTTATTATAAATAATTGATTATTAAATCTATATCATCAATGTTGTTCTTTGCAGGTTCATCTTAAACGTTTTCCTAAGAAAAAAAATAGATCTTGATTTATCAATAGGATCGATTTTCCATGTTCAATGTTTTTTTTTTTTTTTATATAACCATGGATGATTCGAGTTTTTAACACCCTACTAATCCCTTAAGGTGATCTTATTTATCAATAGGGTCGATTTTCCATGTTTAATGTTTTTTTTTTTTTTTATAACCATGGATGATTCGAGTTTTTAACACCCTACTAATCCCTTAAAGTGAGTGTGGCCATCGAGTAGCTCACTCACCAGGTTTTTTAATTCTTAATTTTTTTTGTTCAATGTTCATGTGTGTTCTTAATTTTTGTTTTATTTTCTCACTTGCTAGATCTTTCCTTTTGATAACCAAATCCTTACTAACATAGCTAAGATATATTTCCTTGTATCTTGATAGATATAAAAGGCATTTGTGAGAAAAAAAAAAAAAAGAACAAAAGCATTTGAACATACCTGAAGCTCGGTTTTGGTTTGTTTGCTGATAATTATGAAAGTGTAAACCTGTATAAGTGAATATTATGCATCTCCATCTTTAACTAAATGGAGTTAATGAAACCTTTATAGTTATCAAAGAATGTATTGAACTACTATTTCGTTTTTCGTATTCCTGTTACATATAATAACTAAGCAAACATGGGTGTAAATATAATCAACGAAAGAAGAAACGACAAACAACGACTGATCCTCAAAATGCTCAAAAGAATATTTATACTAATGGTTAAAATAGCAAACCCCAAAAATGTTGATAAAAATTGACAATAAGCACTTTCAAAGATCAAAAGTGAAAGGGAATGATGTTCCCTGTGAATCTGAGGGGGGAAATACTTATAAATTCTCACGTCGTTCTCTAGGAAGAACACTTCAAAGTTTAGCCGCAGGACACAAGTGCGTGAATTGCCTCGCTAACAGATTTATCCTCTGCTCGAACTGACAGTTTCATTACAATTTCCTTTGTGCTGTCCATTCCAAATTGTGCCTTCACCAACACTTTCACGTTCCCTATGTACAAACCTGATAGTAAACATGTGTGTGACCTTGCGTTGCTCGCAACCGTCTCTGTCCCCTGAAACCCAAAACCCCCCCCAAAAAATAAGGACGACAATGCGAGAGCTTCAATGATGCTAAGTATTAAAGTAGGGAGAAGCAAGTAAGCCTAACCTCACAAGATTGCATGCCAAGAAGATCAGTAACAGCTTTTACAGCTTCCCCTAAGCTATCTCTTGGGCCAAGCCCATACTCATCTACAATCTCGTTTCCTGGGTCAATATTTTCCCACGCATTCCTGAAATTGGCGACACCGACGTTCACCATGTAATCGGCAGCAACAATCTCATGATCCTCGAGCTGGTACTCATCTTCCACACCATCATCATCTGGTTCACCTGTGTTTTGGTCAACCTGTTTATACCCATGTCGAGAAACGGGCGATCATGTGATTACTATGTCAGTCAGCTAAAAGTGAATGAAAGAGAAAGGCTTATCAAGTATGTATGTACGTACCTCCTTAACAATGAAAGTCAATGTGTTAGAGAACTTTCCAACAGCAGGGACTCCTTCTGGCTTCTCAAACACCACAAAGGCCTGACCAGGGGATTCGTAAGGGAGTGAGTTTAGTGGCTTCGAAGATACTTCACTGAACTCCTCTGCTTCTGAAGCATCTACAATGACATTGACCTACAAAACAAGGGAGGAGGGTAGGGGAATTGTCAAAAAAAAAAAACAGTGGCTTTCCACTGATCGACCATATGGTACATCGTCATGCTCATTACCCTCTCCAACAATTGATCTGCTACTGTGTTTGTGCAGTTATACTGAAACACAACGTGACTCTCGAAGATATGCTTTACAACATTGACCGAGTATTCAGTTTCTGCTTCAGTTAGCTCCACAGGTGAAGCACACTGAGAATAGCACACGTTTATCCAGTCAGAATGAGTGAATAAGAGTAAACTGAAAGGAGAAGCTAATTTACAGAAAACTTGTACACAAACCTTGAATAGTTTGCCAAAGGTAGCAAACTCTGGAATAGATGATAGAAGTCTTTCATATACATCAATACCAGAAACAGGTGCAGGTGGTGGAGCACCGAGACCAGTGGGCTTTTTACCCTTGGCTTTCTTCTCTGCAAGTGGCTGCGATTTGACTTCCTTAGGCACAGAGTCAACATCAAAAGCTTCTTCAGAGGGCTCCTGCAGAATCAAAGATATCTAAGATAACTCTCAAAGAGTATACATATAGAGTAGAAAATGAGGGTCTGGGAATCTCACATAGTTTTTCAGACTTGTCTCCAGGTTGACAAGAGGAGCCTCCAGGGAACCAAATAGAAACTCTATGCTGTCTTTGTCAGTGTCAACGAGGCCATCAGTACCAAGTATACTCAAAAAGAGTGTTGCTCTATCACGAACCTGAAGATAGAAAAGAGGGTGAAACTCAAATTAGAGGTATCATTACCAGCAGTTTGTGTCTCTACTCAGAAAAATGTTTGGCCAATGCAGACACATGCTTACTGATGCAACTGGTACACAATGAGGCATACAGATATCCACAGATTTACTACTGTAACAAATGACTAGAAGGAAGCTTTTCAATAAGACTAGGCACAAACCTCATCATCACTGTCATAGATGCAGCGCTTCAACAAGACAGTAATTCGGGGCTGCAAAACGTTTATTGATATTTATCTTTGTCATCAACTGGGATAAAAAATAAGAAATAAAAATCAATGATGCTTAATAAGATAACTACTATACCTTCAATGCTTCAACCATAAAGCCAAACTTTGCAAGTGTACAAACAGCAGCAGCTCGAACAGTTGCATTCTCCAAATGCACACGGTTATAAATATACCGGATATACTTGCTAGGATCTGAGGTGTTCGGCCCTTCAATTCCCAGGAAATGAAGAATCTATGCCAACAAAAAAAATTGATAACAATGAAAACACAAATTCAACTACAACTCCAGGTTAATCATGGGAAAAAGAAAATTCACCTGTGTTGAAAGGTATGTGAATTCACAATCTTCGATGAACTCACAAAGATGGAGCAATCCATTTTCTTTTGCATCTGGAATATCTCTAATAATGGTTACAATAGAATCTACAATTGCCCTTTTATACTCAAATCCACCTTCTTCTCTAAGAATGTTGCTTAAGAAGTTCATCCTACAAATGAAAAGGTGAGGCAGATTTATGATATGCCCTAGTGATGCAATAAAAGTCTTAACATCTTAAGTCTTCAGAAAGAATAGCAATGCTACAGACTGAAACTACCAATAACACAACCTAAAACTTCACTTACAGTGATCTATACTTCAGCGGAAATTTTATACACAATGATCTTATGGCTTCCACGACCACAATTTTGAACTCATCAGCGATATCTGACATGAAATTAGTTATCTGCTTCATCAACCGTTCCACACTAGATTCATTCCCTGTTTTCAGGAGTGTGGTGATAGCAAGTGTAGCGATACTTCTATTCTGATCAGAAATTAAACTCTCCATATCAATGTTGCAGTTGGTGACAGCCATGGGATGAGTCATTGCAACCTGTGTAGTTCAGACCTCCATTGAGTATAGTGTAGAAAGAGAAGATTTTTCAATGTCTGTCACTTGTGCAGTATCTCGTTATCCTTAATAAAAGGAAATATGAAGCTATCTAGGAAATCTCAGGAGCAGGATTTTAATGTTTCTGAAGAAATAAAGAGAATACTTTTGTATAGAAATGTTTTCGAGAAACAAAGAAAAGCATTGTACACCTTGTTCAGAGTCCGGACAGCAGCAAATCTCAGCACTGGTTTAGGGGAACTCAAGAAGAGCTGGAGCACAGTAATTGCTGGAGTCAATTCTCGGCTTCTCACACCATCAAGTTCAGTGATAGCCCTTGCAGCCTCAAGGATCACCATTTCTGCCTTATGGCGCAAACAACTCTCCAGAAAATCATAAAACGGACGTTCCCCAGACTGGCCATGGTTGGACATGTCTCGGATTATCTGAATAGTAAATACTAAAGTTAAATAACATAAAGACTTTCATCCACATATAATATTATGATATAATATATACGACAAACCTGACTGGTGTAACGTATCAAGAGACACTGGGCCAAAGGAGAGCGTACAGCTCCTCTGGTCAACGTACCAACCAACTTGCTGACAGCCAAGCGGTCGTTTTGGCGTATCTGGATACGATAATCAATATAACATTGAATTATATCAGTTATCATTACCTTCTAGTAAAGAAGGGCAGGCATCTAGTTGGAAAAACATCAACATCGATGTAACAGCAGCTAAAGCGTATATGATCCACAAGACTCTAACAGCAGAATCACATGATATGTAGTCAATGGGACCTAATAGTAATTCACGTATGCACGACTTAGCAGAATCAGTGAGGATGCCTTCAAATACAGATTGAACCATACCAGTAAATAAAGCAGCTCAAGATTTCAACTCTACATCTGTGGCATGGTCTCATGAAAGAACGGCCGAAGAATGAAGCATGCATATTGATGTGTCCATATAAACATGTGAAAATTTTGCAGCAATGACCATATTATATATAAGTATTTAACTACAAAGCAACTACAGAAGCTTATCATCTATGTTTCTAGTCAATACATATAGTAGTACGCTCCAAAAACCTTTCGCATCAAAGATGCTACTTGTTCATGAATGTTTAAATAAATCCCAAGATCAGAAAGAGGAAACAATTTACTTTCTGGTATTACAAGATCAAGCAATGTACCTGATGAAGTAAAGCCAACCCATGAAACTGTACAAGGGGTGCTCTGGACTGGACAGCTTCTTGAACCTCGTTGCTCCATCTTTTAACAATTTCTGGATTTGTCTGGAAACAGGACAATAAGGCAAGTGTATCAGTCTAACCTCACACTAAGAAACAGCCTAATAAAATGTTTGGTGTGTACAGAATACCTTAAGCATGTGAAGTCCACTGACTAAAGCTGCACTTGAAACTACAGGATTCTTATCCACAATAGCTTGTTTCAAGTACCGCTCAATTTGTGTAAGAAGGGTTCCATCTATAATTCGACATAAGACACGGATAGCATTTGCACGATACATATCAATCTTGCTGTTCATGTCCTTCATCAGGGAGCTTGTTACAATAATAACCTATAGAAAAAAACAAACAACTTATCAGAAATTATACCTTTGGTAAAGCGTAGAATTCTGCTTCAAAACCAAATCAAGACCACGAACCTCGTCCGCTGATGGAGACAATTCCTTTATGATCAAATAGACCATTCTCCTCAACCCAGTGTCTTTTGATTGGAAAAGCTTTGTAACGGAAAAGAAAACTTCTGTTGCTTCAACCTGCACATGAATCAAAATGAAATTAAACATGGAAGATGATAACTTCAGTAATAGCAATACAATCTCCTAGAAAAGGATAAATGTCACACTATAAAATGTTCAATGAGCATGAATAAAACTGACCTTGGTGAATGACTCGCCTTGGTTAAGCAAATAAAGAAGTTTCGTGATGACCTGAGAGCATCTTCGAGGATCAAGCTGAGGATCATTGAAGACTCTAGCTTCTTGAAGCACTGCTCCTTTCTCAATTCCCATGAATGGAGAAAACTCCACTGATCCACAAACATTAGCAACCAATTAAAACCGGATCCAGAATCATAGCAGCAATACCAAATTGACGAAAAACGCAGTAATCGATTCGTAAACGTTTGAACATTGTAACAGTTCATCAGAATTTGAAGGTTGTAGATCTATAAATCGATTACAATCGGAAAAAGTTTTCGAAACCGTACAGATCTAGAAGCTAGCAAAGTGATCTGAGCATCTGCAAAACAGATACAGTGGAACGATAAGAGAAAAAGAGAAATGGGAAGAAGACATACGTTCATCGTCGTGATCATCGTCTTTCTTAACGAGTGGTTGCGCCATTGCTGATTTTTCCGTGATCGATCTCTCCTTCAAAGTGGAAATTAACTCAGAGCAAAGGCGAAAGGGGTTAGAATTTACAACTTCGGAAAATTTTAGAAGATGAGAGAGAGCTGTGATCCTCTACATCAGCACTAGACTAAGTACACAATGACCGATCTTACTATTGTACGCCACGTCATATCTGTTGTTTCCTTGACCGTTCTTATGTTTTAAAGGGATGCCAAACCCAGATTAAAAAAATCATCAAATAGCTCCTCAAGTTTTTTTTTTTCTTTCTTTTCAATATGTTACTTCGATTGGTATTTGGTAACATGTATAGTGCATTATGGGTATCGAATTAACTATTTCAATTAGATAATAATCCACGCAGTGTAGCGGTGGAAAAATATTTACGTAAATTTTGGTTCATTAATTTACAAAATAATAGAATAATAATAGTATTTTATTTAATTTAATTACTTTATATATTTTATATTTATATATATTTAATTTATTTTGTGTCATACTCTGATCTAAATTCGTAGTTGGTATAGTAAACCCGAAGACCTTGCATTAATTATAAACGGTAAAATCTAGGAAAAAAAATAAATCAATAAATTTCATATTGACCCGTAATCAATTATTACTAGTTAAAACAGTTGTGTTTTAAAACGAATTGTTTCTTTAGTCGTATATGTTATATTAAATCAAATATAATATTTGTGATTTCATCTTTATAGTTAATTTTTATCAACTAAATACTATTACATAATATGAATATCTAATACGAAAATATAAGATTGTTTATCAACTCAATACTAACAGATATATTATAGTTACATAATATAAATATCTAATACGAAAATATTATATTTTTAACAACTAAATACTAATAAATATATTATGTGATTTAAAAATCCGACTGATATAGTTAATGAGTTAAATACAAATTGTATCTAATATATATTGTGAATTAAAATTATCATATTTTAAATGTTAAATTATTATTGGTAACCAAAAGTATTATTTAAATGATATCATAATATATGAAACAATTCATGTCCGTTTTAAAAATTTCACATCATAACATATGTGGAAAAAAATGTATATAATTTTATTATAAAAATTATGTGATTATTTATATAATATATGATCAAATGAAAATGAGAGGAGGAAATAATATTAACAAATAATTAGTTAGAATTAATTGGAAAGAAAATCAGAAAAGAGAGAAAGTAGTTATTTAATTTAAAATTTAAAATCTAAATCTAAGTGAATTATATAATATAACTAATAATTTAAGTTCAATGGCATTTGCTGTAATATCCCACGTAAATAGAAGGTTATTTTCTTTTCAACATTGTTCAAATAATAGTATAGAGATTGATATTACTGGGTATGAGCATCTCCAATGTATTACTCTATTTTTACTATAAAATTGAAAAATTCTAAAATGGAGTTAAGTTTTACTTTAATGTATTACTCTATTTTCTACTCCAAAAATGAATATTACAAGAATATTTTATTTCTAATTTATGAATATTACAAGAATATTCCCATTTATTTTATTTTCTTGCAAAACTTTTATAATTTTACGATTTGGATTTGCATTTTAAGATCTAAATGAAGATGTTGTTCGAATATTATATGATTATATATAGGTTTGGCTAAAGAGTTACAAATTTTTTAGAAGATTTGCATAAATCGAATAATTATGATTATATAATTATATACATTATAATAATCATGTTATGATTGTACAGCATATAAATGTAATTTTATAGTTTGACAAAAAAATCAATGTAATTTTATATAATCATGCATGTTACTATTATACAACAAAACTACAGATTTTATAATAATATTTAAGTAAGTTATGTGGATTGTGATAATATTTAAATAAAAATTTATTCTATAAATAAAATTATATTACATTATATATAAAAAAATAAAACATAGTAGAATTTTGAAAAGAAAAAACATATATAGTAGAATTTGGTTTAATCACCATTAGTGTATTTATCCCACAAATGAGCAATTAACATATTTTTAAGTGAGAAATAAGTTTATTTTAGCATTGATTTCTCTAACCCGATAAAAGAATTCTTGGAATCGAAGATTATCATCTTCTACTATGTGGACTTTTGTAGGTGAAGCTTCTCTTCCAACTTCAATTGGTGCATCGAAATCACGCTCATCTGAAACTTTAATTGGTGCATCTAGATCACATTCATCTGAAAACATGATTATTTAATTGGTCAAATTTAAACTTGGTTTTAGAGAAATAAAAAATCAAAGATCACGCTCACACTAATTGGTCAAATGAAAACAATTTAATTGGTCAAATTTAAAATTGGAGTAAAAGCATTCATTCATTGCATAAGTCAATGCATAAATATAAATATATATATATATATATATATACTAAATATGGCTTAAATGTCTCACAAAAAAGTTACACATCATTCTCAATTAATAGTATAAATAAACATGAGATATGACCAAATATATCTATTATTTAAAACAAATAAAAATTTAAAGTATATTATAAATAAAAAAATCCAACTCTCATAATGGAGTAAAAAATGGGATTACTCCAAAAATGGAGTAATGTATATGTTCACCCAATTTTAAAGTGGAAAATGAAATGGGGTTGGATATAGTTTTAGATTTTTAGTCATGAAAAAGATATACTATTAACAACAATTTCTTATATTTATTCAACCGTTTTGATTTGAAAGGGAAAAAATATTGGTATCAAAATTATATTTTCAGTTTTTTCGTTTAATTATTTCTTATAGATATTAAGTACTGTTTTTAAACTATTTTTATATCATTTTCCACTCTCTATTTCAACTAAAAAACTTGTATTGTTTTGCTTTGTAACACTAATCAAGTAATCAGTAATTTCTAAATATTAATATATCGAGGTTGGTGTCTTGGGGAACACATCCAGGGTAAAAGTGTATAAAAGAAAATCGTAAATGAGCTAACGGGTTAGTTTGTAGAACAACAACAACGAAGGGATTATAAAACAAAAGTTAGGGATAATTAAAAAATACCATTTTAATTTTATGACACTATTTTCAAAAATACAACATTTCTATTTATTTCAAAAATACCTCAAAATACAGATTTATAAACTTTTATAATACTTGATAAACAATATTTATAAGATTTTATAAGATTTTAATAATGCATGTTGTAAAATGTTTATAATATTTATAAGTTTTTTTCAAAAAAATATATTTATAAGTTGTTATATAAAACACTTTATTTTGACATGTGTAAATATGCGAGTGTAAAAAAACTACTTTAAATTATAATGATGTGAATATTTGGGTTCTCATTGGTAACCTGCATTGTTATTTTGAATTCTAACTGATAATCTTTTAAAACTGAATTTAAATTCTGAATAATGGACTGACACATGTTACAATCATGTTAAACACAATTTCATCACTTTTTATAAAATGGGTCAAATTTTATATAATAAGATATGTGATAGATTTTCTTTTAACTACTAATTTAAGAATATATATATATATATATATATATATATATATAGGAAAAAGAATGTTATACAAACATATATGTATTGTGTGTTATACTTTTTCCATATTTTTCCGTATAAAGGGGAAAAAAAGGTTTGGACATTAGAAAAACATACATTAGGATTTGCCAGAAGAATAAACACACATATTCATATATACATTAGATAATTAGGTGTAATGATTTTCCTTAAAAGAAACTAACTAAAAAAAAAAACTCTTCCAAATTCTTTCGTAATATTCAGAGTTGCTCAACTATCAAGATTTAAATAGATTTATTATTTTAAGATATATATGAATAATTATACATATATATCTTAAATAATAAATCTTTGAATGTTGATGGTGTTAAAACCATACAAGTTCGTACTTTTATGTGAATTTAAAATACCAAAATTTATCTAGATATACATAACTCATCAATAAAAGCCTTTCCAGATCTTGATCACATCACTTGTATCTCTATGTTTTCATTCATCCCAACATAAACTCTAACACATTAACCTAGATCTCTCTCTATCACTTGATACCATCATGAGTGACGAAAATAATCGTGATGAGATTAATCTCAATCTCGATCTCTCCTTAGGTTTTCCTCAAGAAGAAGACGACTTGGTTCCTCAAGAACAAGGCGACTTGGTTCCTCAAGAACAAGACCACGTGGAAGAACAAAACCAGGGCCAGTTCATGCAGGTTTTGAGATCAGATCCGCTACAAAATATCCAATCCTCTCCTCCTCCTCGACACTACACGACGTATCCTATAAACTTCGCCAACGTTAACGTTCCCACACCGGCTCTTCCGCCATATCCACCGTCTCCAAGTGTCTTAGCAGCGGCACCATTGCCTTATCAACCTTCACGACAATTCCTTCACCCTCCTCAACCGATCCAGGTTGAAACCGGTGCCTTGGAGGCTCGCCATATAGGTCGGCCACCAAGAGGACATCAAGCACGTCGTAATTCATCAAGAGCGAGTGCTGTTGAAAAAGACGTACCACCGTATCCATGGGTGACCAAAAAGCCAGCCGTATCTCAGACCGTCAGAGACTTGTGTCAAAAGGGTATAACCGAGATCTCTGGACAAGTCTACTGCAAATCTTGCGATAAGACTCAAACATTGGTGTATAAGCTAATGGAGAAATTTTCGGAGTTGCTTCGATACATTAAGGCGAACGTAGAGGTGATGCGTCACCGAGCGCCGGCCATGTGGACGACTCCGAAACTGACTCCGTGTGAGACATGTGGGAGTGAGATGAAGCCTGTGATTAGCGAGAAGAAGGAAGAAATTAACTGGATGTTTCTTCTGTTAGGGCAAATGTTGGGATGTTGTACTTTGGAACAACTCAAGTTCTTTTGTGAATCAATTAGTCAACATCGAACCGGTTCTAAGAACCATGTTCTCTACTCAACTTACATTGGTCTATGCAAACAGCTCGATCCCAACGCAGAATTTAACCTGTGACTCGTGGCGGAATCCGGTAGCATGCAACGTCGGGCTGATTAATGGTTTTTTTTTTTTATATTGATTAATGGGGTTTTAGGGTTTGATTTTGGTATCCATCGTGTGTCCTCTTTAGGGGTTTTTAGGGATCACGATTCTTAATGCATAATTTGTTTTTTTTTTTCGTATTCTTGTCTTTGTTTTTTGTACGAATGATTCTTTTAATCAATATAATTTTTTTTTAATATAATAAGTACAATATTATATATTAAAAGAAAAAACACTTGGATGAATTTCAGGACCATTTTTAAACCTATTACTGCTACATCGGAGGGCACAAAGTAGTTGTTCGGCTGGTTTCTCAACTGGGAAAAAAACCACTGTCCACCCCCGCCGCCACAAAGGCCACAGCATTTGTGGCAGCCCAAGTACGTAAATATGTTCTTGATTCTTTTATAGATAAGAAGGCAAAGATGACTTTGGAGTAGAAAGATCGACGAAACTCGATCTTTGGTGTTTTTAACTTTGTGATACAATGCAACAAGGTGCTCAGTCTCACCTTGTTCTAGGTTTCTCCATTGAGTTCACATTTTTTTTTTGTTTCTTTTATCCTTATTGTTGCTCTTATGTTTTATTTTACTATGTTGTATATAACTCTTCCCCATGCTTTTAATAGAATGCTTTTTATCAAAAAAAAAAAAAACTTTNAAAAAAAAAAAAAACTTTATGATCAAATGCAACCTTCCTTTCTATTACTTGTTATGCTTTTTGTCTAGATGTTTGATATCAGCATCTGCCTTGGTTACTATGTATGATGTTTATGTCTGGATTTTAAAGTTATAATGTTTATGTCTGGATTTTTAAAAGTGAAGCTCAATAATAATTCATATCATACTCGAATTCTCATTTCGATGATGGAAATTATAAAAAATTTGTGCAAGTACACTGAATAAACAGCGATAAAAGATTTGGCAAATCTCAAATAGACAAACGATAAATAATTATCTGACTGAACTTTAACCGAAATCCAAACCGAACATCTAAGCCAAACTGCTTCTATTCTCCGAGAAGAAAGCGAAGATGAAGCTAAAATCTGGAAACATTATGTATGTTGTGGTGTGAGATTTCTCTTGTTTGAGGAAAAAGGTTGGTCCTTTTCCGATTCAAGATTCTTTGATTGTTGTGCGTATCATGGTTAGAAGAGTTGTGAATTATTATCCTCTAGCTGAAAAACAATCTAATGCTAACCACTGGATGAAAGAAATCGCCTGGATTTTGCATGGATCTGATCTTCAAAATCTTCTTCTTTGAATACGAATGCAACAATCAGATTATCATCTTCATATATTTTGTATATGTCGTAGATAGGATATTTTGTATATGTCGTAGATAGGATCTCCATGGATCTCTTTATATATCTCATGGCCTTCTCTCTCACCAAAATGATTTTCGTCCTCGAAAAGCTAGATATTGCTGCATATCAACATGACATCCAGAATCGGTCTTTGATTGAAAAATCAAAACGATGCGGCTCTGATACCAACTGATGAAGCGGAAGCTTCTAGAGATAGAACTAGAGATCTATTGATTCTTTAGAATACCGGATAACTAGGGTTTGAGAATCCTCCTCAGAGCTTTCGCAAAAACTCTAGGGTTTGTGAATACTCTTCATAGTGGTTTAACAAAACCTCTTTAAAATCTTTCGATTAATCAATTCATCAATAACTTCCTACAAAATGAGACCTAAGAAAGCTATTTATAATAAACGCTAAAAACCCTAAAATCCATAACACCCTAGAATAATTATAATTAATTAAATAAAATATAATAATGAAGATATTATCCAAATATTTTGCTGCATCATTTTCCGATTCAAGATTCTTTGATTGTTGTGCGTATCATGGTTAGAAGAGTTGTGAATTATTCTCCTCTAGATGAAAAATAATCTAATGCTAATGACTGGATGAAAGAAATCTTTATTTTTTGTAATTTAGGTGTTGAAGGAAGCTTCAAGGCTTTATGCTGCACTCTGGGTGTGGTCCTGAGAGAGTGCAGAAACCAGAGGAATAGAAATGTAAGAGCGAGTGAGAGATTTGTAAGAGCATAAGTGTAACGCCCGCGTTCCGT
>VBRH01000251.1:5276-32740 GCA_014578085.1 Cardamine resedifolia | reverse complement strand
TTGGTAAACCAAAAATATTATTTAAATGATATCATAATATATGAAATAATTCATGTCCGTTTTAAAAAATTAAAATCATAACATATGTAAAAATAATGTATATAATTTTATTATAAAAAATTATGTGATTATTTAATTTTTTATAAAACATATAATCAAATAAAAATGAGAGGAGAAAATAATGTTAACAAATAATTAGTATGATTTAATTGGAGAAAAAATAGGAAGAGAGAGAATAATTAGTAAATTTAAATTTAAATTTAAATGTAAGTGAGTTATATAATATGACTAATGATTTAAGTCCAATGACATTTGTTGTAATATTTCACGTAAATATAAGATTATTTTACTTTTAACATTGTTCAAATAATAGTATAGAGATATAACAATTTACTAATTATCATTAACAAACAAGAAACAAACAATTTATTTATTATTAATTAGTTTTAAGTTGAAAACTAATATAGACATTATATGGTATTATCAGAGTTTGGATGTTTGGTGTGGGAGATATATATGTTCTTCCATGAAAACTCTTGAATGGTTCATCACCATCTCCATCTCCATCTCGATAAGAAAATTGCAATGTCGACCGATAGAGATATCATGTACTCAACTTAGTGGTTCTCTCGAGACCATATTGTCTCCACATCCAAGCTTCGACATTTCTCTTGAAATTATGTCTGTCAACTACTACATGTTGCAAGAAGAAAGATATTCCTCTTCTTCAACCAAACAACCACATAAGCTTGAATTGTATAAAACCTAATTATTTGTCTTATCCACATGGACTAGTCCCATAGCCAACAATCCTACATATTCTTAAATTTTTGTTCAAAATTTTAAATCATCCCAATCTTTATTAAATAATTTCAATTCAACTTTTGTAGTTTCTACTAACCACATTATAGAAAGATTAAACTATATAATTTTTGGGATGGCAGAACTACTGTTCAAATGTAGTAGCATTATTGATAAACAAAAAAAAACATACTGCAAAATTAAGAGGAATTGTATTTAATATGTATGATATAGATATGTGTTTGTTTTCTAGTACTGAAAATCTTATAAGAGAGCCAAAACTAAGAAATGCAAACGATCAATCAAGGTCTAAAAATCTATTGAACTCTATAAATATCTAGATCATTAATTGGACCGACGCAAAAATATATTCAGTACATTGGGATTTTAGTAAAAGTCATAGTCGGGAAAATGAAAAAACAAACCTACTTTGAAACGACAATAAATAACTTCTTGACCACCAATTTAAATGGCTGCTGATATTTTCGACCCCACCTTTTTTGTTTTCAATTTTCCTGTGGTCTTTATTTTTCCTCGTTTTTATATTTTTCACAATTATTACTAAAACGAGCCTATCGTACAACACTCTGTTTCTGATCAACCAATAATAAAATAACGTGGAATTGATTACACAAATTGCCAAATATAAAAGACATTTCCATGGACGAGAAGACGTGAACTCGAACATTCTACAAGACTACAAACTTGTCAAAACGTACGAATCAGAGAGCTTACAAGTCTTTTGTCGACTCAAGTTTCTCCTTTACCATTGGGTCCCTAGATAGACTCTGACCCTAACTTTGATTCTACTCTTATCATTTTTCTTTTTTTTTGTCCTTAGATTGACTTTCTAATTATGAAACATATGAATTTGAAATTAAAAAACCAGGCTCACCAAGTACATTTGATAATCTTAATTACCTACATGCATATAAATTCCTTCTTTTCCCCTCCTTACTAAAATAAATGTTTTTTTTTATAAGTTTACAATTCTTTTTGTTTCCATTGGACTTTAATTTCTCTGAAATCTGTAATTGCATTGATAAGTTGAGTCTAACTCAGAAGTCAGATCTTTGTTGATGTTTTTACTTTTTTACATTCAAAATTTCGAATTAAACTAATTAGTATATTTGACATGATAGATTTGTGTTTTTCTTTGTCAACCAAAATTTTAAATTAGATGAACTTTTTTAATTGGTTGTCCAATCCAAAGAAGAAAAATAAACAAATTGAATTATCACTTCACTAAAGATCATATGACATATCTGACTGTATTTTTATAAATAAAAAGATTAATAATGATTTTTTCATATGCTTATAATTATTATGCTCTATTATAACTAAATGAACTAAAGTTTACGATTCGACCAAAAAAAAAGAGAGAGCTAAAGTTTACGTAAAAACGATTACAATTTTCAAAAAATGTGAAAATATATGGTCGAATATTATTTAACACCATACAAATTCCATAAATGTAAAAAAGAATTATTAAATTTCGTTAAGAAAAAAAAAATCCCATTTATGTTTGTTGGTCATCAGACGGGAAATCAAATAAACGGGAGATAGAGCGAGTAAAGATATAAAAACTACTCTCAGCGTCTGAGAAATTTAACAGTTAATTAATCATATTTATCTGCTGTGCCTGGTACTAGTAGCTACTCTCTCTATCAGCTTCCTTCTCTCAGAGATAGATTTATATTATCTCCTTCCTCTTCTTAATTTCGATAAATCCCGTATAATCCTAAACCCTTAATCTATCTCTCTCTGTGTTAACAATCAGGATTTGGGTTTGGCGAAAGATGCTAACTTTGAAAGTGTGATTAATCGGTTGATAAAAAAACATGCGAATTTTGTGTGATGCGTGTGAGAGCGCCGCCGCAATCGTCTTCTGCGCCGCTGACGAAGCTGCTCTCTGTTGCTCCTGCGACGAAAAGGTAACCAACTTTATCTCAATATCTTAGATAATCACCTTTTTATCTCAAACAATGCAAAAAAGTTGGAAACTTGAGCCAATTACTAGTTGAAGTGCTAAATTCTTAGGATTTTGAGGTTTTTGTTGGCTTATCTCAATTCTCAAGCAATGCAAAAAGTTGGAAAAATACTAGTTTCAGTGCTATATTCCATAGATTTTGAGGTTTTTGGCCAAAAGTTGTATCAAAACTCTTTCAAAGAATCAAACGGTTTCTGATTCAACGATGGATGTTCTCTAGATTGCTAATGATCATATATTTTCATGACATTTCTGTCTTGTCAAAATTTGTACTTTGCATATTAGCTTCATCTCTAGTGATAGATACACTTTACAAGTTTATAGTGACTCTGGTGATAAGAATAGGAAGTGGTCACATATGAATAAAGAAACATTTTTGTTTGTGTGTTTAGGTTCATAAGTGTAACAAGCTGGCTAGTCGCCATCTACGTGTAGGCTTAGCTGATCCAAGCAATGCACCAAGCTGTGACATATGTGAAAATGCACCCGGTAAGTATCATTCCTCTCTCTTTTTCTTTAGTGTCACAATGAAATTTCGGTATTGTATTGAGATGTTTTGTTTCCATGGATGAGCAGCATTCTTCTACTGTGAGATAGACGGTAGTTCTCTTTGTCTACAATGTGACATGGTTGTACATGTTGGTGGCAAGAGAACACATAGGCGGTTTCTATTGCTGAGACAGAGAATTGAGGTTTGTATCTTGAAATCAGTTCTTATAGGATCTTGAGTCATTCTTGATTTTGTGATCTTGAGTCTTCTTTACTATGTTAGTTTCCAGGCGATAAGCCTAATCATGCCGATGCACTGGGATTACGGTGTCAAAATGTTTCATCTGGTCGCGGTCAAGAATCAAATGCAAATGGTGATCATGATCATAATATGATTGATCTTAACTCCAACCCTCAAAGAGTACATGAGCCTGGATCTAATCACCAAGTATGTGTATCTTATCTAGCTAGATGAACATGATATTGCTCAATTTTTCTTCGGTGTCTCTAAAACTGTTTCGTTTCTTTCAAGGAGGAAGGTATCGATGTAAATAGCGTACATAATCATGAGCCTGAAACGTGATCATAGATACTCAAGAATACAAGATCAAGTAAGAACCTTGTAGGCATGCAAGAACACTATCTTTACAGGGGAACAACTTCTACATTTTCTTTTAGTTTTGAAGAAATTAGCTTAAATGAGGATTTCTTCTCTTTTGTGAAATTATCAAAAGATAAACAAAGCTGAGAAGAGTTTGTGTACAACGATTCTTCAGAGTTATATCTCAAATAAAGCTATGAGAATCTCACTCAAGAGAATTCTCATATTCAGACAAAGCCTTACTAGAACATGCCTTCTTGGCTCGGGTTAAGAGATCATCATGAGCCATTGCTATCATCTTCTTCTTCTTCTTCTTCTTCTCTTTGCCTAATATTGTTGAGACCTTAACTCTGTTTTTTTCTTTTTTGGTGAGCTTTGCTTGTTATAAAGATGAGTAATTTGAGATTCATATGCAATCTCATTACTCACTCTCACTTATAGTTATTATCATTATACTAGTAGTTTAGTATCACAACTAGTAAAGCCAGAGTTTTGATTGTGTTCTATAACAATGATTAAAAGTTTTAATAAATTTATACAACTTTTGCTATTATTATGGAAGTACATTTCTTAAAAATGTATAGATTTAATTAATGTATAAATATTTTAAAAAGCACATTTATATTAATTTTAAAATAAAAAAGTTTCATATAAGAACCTGATAATATTACATTATTTGTCACTGGAAATAAGAACAAAAAAATTTCCGAAAGGATGACAATGTCTAACAATTAAAATTACTATTCTTATAACCAAAAAATTTCTAAAAATATAAGCAGATTTGGAGATTTCATATCCTATTTTATATCATGTTACTTTTTATTATTATTATGGCTATTATCTCATATTTGTTTGATATTGTTTTTGTAAAATATTGAATAATCACATCGTCTATATATGTAAAAGTTTAGATTTTTTTACATAATAAATTTTGAAAACGAAAATAGATTATCTCAACATATAAAAAAAATAAATGTGTGCTACAAATCTTATGTCGACTATGAAAATGAGTCATATAGTGGCTGAAAAAACATTTTAAAAATAAGTCTATAACATTTTAAAAAACACTTAAAAGTTACGGACGGGTATATATGAATACTATATAGTAAAAATCTGTCCAACACATTCATATTTTAATCTAAATTTTACTAATACAATATGATAGTTTTTAAATAAAATTTTTATATATTAAAAAATGTGTGGGTTAGAATCTAGGATATGATATAAAACAATTAGGTAGACAATTTAATTGGAATGTGTAACTCTTTTTCCTAATGAATTATAAATTTTGTTCTATCCATGTTTTCTGTCTCACAAAATTTTGATTGTGAAATAATTTTTAATATAATCGTTTATTGCACACAAGTTTTGTTCGAAGAAAATCAAAAGTTGTAATTTTGTTGGTGAATATGATTATATGAGTGTGTATGTGTGTGTTTTTTTTCTTTTATTTATGGAATACATAAATTCTAAGAATCTCATGTATAACCATGATAATATTAAAAGTTGGCTTTCAATGTTTCATGAGTAAAAATATAGAAAATCTTGAAAGCTCTTTAACAAAAAATATATATATATATATATAGAAAATCTATATCCCAATAACATAAGATTTAAAAGGAATTAGAAAATCAGGAAAGTTAAGACGTTTTGAATAACAAGGGATTTTGAATAGAATTGAAAAGTCTTTAAATAGTGCTAATCACCCAAATCAGTCATTGATTAAATAATGATACAATCTTACCACTGTGTGTTGAGTGGGGGTTATTTTATTAAAAGTTGGATGAAGTTGACCACGGATCTCACCATTCTTGAATTGGTCAAGAATTGCAATCCAACCAAAACTGTCCAATGGCGATCTTAGATGTGTACATCAACTTCCGGGGCAGAGAGTTGCGTGGCAACTTCATAAGTCATTTGGTGGCAGCCTTGGACGATGGTGGATTCAAGTACTACATTGACAGAGACGAGGTCCAATGTCTACCTCTTGAAGTGGTTTTCACAAGGATCGAGGAGTCCAAAATTGCACTGGCGATTTTCTCCAAGCATTACGGAGAATCAGACTGGTGCTTGAATGAGTTGTGGAAGATTATGAGGGAAGTTGAAGAAGAAAGACTCACAGTCATTCCCATTTTCTTCAATGTGAGTCCAACTGATGTGGCTTGCCAAATGGGAGAGTTTGGCACCAACTTAACTCAAGGAGGTCGCTATTATTTACCTGATATGATACAATGGAAAAAAGATTTGCGTTCTGTTGTCAACATTATGGGCTTGTGTTTGCCTAGTTATAGGTAAAAAGAATTTGATCAATTCTCATTCTTTCTTAATCCAATATAAAAAGCCTTATCGATTTTCCTCACTAGTATGGTAATGGTATGGTAGGAAGTATGGAAGGGATGAGCAAGATTTTGCTGTCCATATCATCGCCCAGGTCAAGAGAGTCCTGGCAAGAGTTACATCAGTAAGCAGAACTAGTGGTGATAGTTCCTCTGAACACCTTAGAACAACTCTTCCTCCTTACGAGCAACGCCTGAATCAATTTGAAGAAAGGTTGGATTTTGATTCTGACATTACTCAAACTGTTGCCATTGTTGGGATGGCTGAGTCAAGAAGAGATGATGTTCTGAATCTGAGCAAATATGAGGATCATAAGACTTTTGGAATCAAACAACGCCTGGAGGAATTGGAAGATAAGTTGGATCTCAATAAAATTACAAGTCAGCTTCTCTTTTTTGGTCTTCTGCTTCTCTTTTTTTGTCTCCAACAAATTGCTTATATGAGCACACCTTTAATGTAAGTATTTTTCTTGCAAAGCCTTGTAACTTAAGATTTATTGTTGGATTAGAGATAACTTGACCATCACTTTGTTTTCTCTCACTTTCTTACTAGTGGTGAGGGCAGTGCCATCGATAGAATTGCGGAGAACTTACCAAAAGTGCTAGAGTACATTCCTGCAGACAAAGTTACTCAAGTTCCCATAGGTAAATATGGAGCAAAGCCTGAGAGATCTTCTTCAGATGCTAAAACGAATGCTGATTTCCTTGACAGGTGACCTACAGTGACACTTTGGTTCTATATTTAAACAAAATTAACCATTTACGTTATCTCTTTTGGTGTAAAGCACTTGCACCAACTCTCCAATGGACAGTAAGGTCAAGCCACCAAATATTCAAGTTTTCATCAATTTCCGCGGAGATCAGCTGCGCAAATATTTCATCAGCTATCTCGCAGATGCACTTGGGAAAAGTGGGATCAACATCTTCATAGACACTAAGGCGAATATAGGTGACGAACTTAACAATCTTTTCAAGAGGATTGAGGACTCTGGGATTGCCATAGTTGTGTTTTCGAGCAGGTACACGGAATCAGAATGGTGCTTGAATGAACTTGTGAAGATTAAAGAACGTGTGCAACAAGGCCTGCTCAAGGTGTGATATATATAATAAGTAACTATATATCGAAACTGAGTTACGATCTAGACCAATGTTTTGACACATATTATTAACTTTGGGAATACCTTTACTTTCTATCCCTGATCACAAGGTGCTTCCCATCTTCTACAAGGTGACTCCAGGCAATGTGAAAAGACTTAAGGGAGAGTTTGGTGACAACTTCAGAGATAAAGAATACATGTTTGCATGTGACGAATCTAAGATAAAGCGATGGAAAGAGGCAATTGCGTTTGTATCCCATATGTTTGCCCTGACTTTTGATGACAAAAGGTAATAATGGTCTACATCATATAATTCTATGTTTTGTTGAGAAGCCAAAGAAATCTCTCATATCAAACTTAACTAGTTCCTCGGAAATTCATCCAAGTCTTATTTTATATTTGCAACTTCTTTATGTATGCTTGCATGCTCGTGTGTGAAATTTAAAAGAACTCATCACGTTATTTAACAAGTGTAGCAGCGTATTGGAGATTGATTTCATTGAAACTATCGTCAAGGAGGTATTGAAAATGCTTCAAGCCATTTCCACAGTGGAAAGAGGCCAATTTTGCGTGGTAAACGAAAACTCGGGTATTTATTTTTCCAACAACAAAGTTGAAAATCTTTCCTAGGCATTTGATGAAGTTGGACATTTGTTTTGGTCATTTTATCAAATGTCTTATCATTGATTCTTTAAATGATAATGGGGTTATCTTCAAGTTTATCAAATAGTGTCTGACCATTGATTCTTTTTGCTACTTTGGTTGTTTCGCAGAATGGAAAGTGAATTCGTTAGGATAATCGTTAAGGAAGTCAAGAAAATGCTACAACTACAAGGGAGTTATGCCGCTGTTTGAAGAATCAATGTATGATTCTTCTCTTGAGAGGCAATGTATGAACATCCTAGCATCCAGCACTTTTAGACCAATAATGGTGGAGAGTGAAGTGTGTAATTCCTTGATGGCTGTACCGCTTTAGATAAAGATACTGAAGTTTCACTACTGTTTTGGGATCATCGCTAGAAAGATTGAGCTGTTCGAGAGACTTCATGTTGTACATCTTAACTAGAAAATATCCAACTTTACTATAGTATATTGAGAATGTCTTGATGGATTAATAATATTAATTATCAATAACTTAATTATACACTCACTAATAAGTAAACGACCAAAAGCCCATACATTTCGTTAGTAAGGGCTTGTTTGGGTCTTTAGGCCCATTGGACGTATTATGAAGGCCTTTTGTTGTTGTGTATATTGTCTCCTTAGACGGCAGAAATTCATTAACGGTCAGAAAATTTTGAGACTCAAATTTACAACGGTAAGAAATATAGACGTTAGAAAAGTAACAGTAACAAATATAGACGTTAGAAAACTAGCCGTTCGGAAGAAAACAAAAAAGAAAAAACCCAAAGTTGCCTATATAAGTGACTCGCCCTGAGACCTTCAAACCCAAAATCATTTCTTCCAAATTATTCTTTACCACTCACTTAGTTTCAGAAAGCAAAAGCTCTTTCCTTTTCTTTGTAAAAAACAACCAGAGAGAAAGCAAAGTTTCATTTCTTGTAGTCAAGCTCTGCTTTAAGATTCATTTCTCGTAGTCAAGCTCTGCTTTAAGATTCATTTCTCGTAGTCAAGCTCTGCTTTAAGATTCATTTCTCGTGTCAAGCTCTGCATTAAGATTGGTAAGTGTTATTAGATGTAATCTCGAAACATTTTCTTCTTCTCACTAAAGCAGCCTCAGTGTTTGATCAGGTCTAAAATCATCTCTTTCTCTGTTTTTTTCTCAGGTTCTCTGCAAGGAAATAACCAGAAGTCGAACGTTTATCAAATTTGTCTGCAGCTAAAGCAGAAAAAAACCTGGAAAATGAAGGTTCACGCCCAAACTCAAAAGCTCTCGGTGATCTTTTATAATCTCTGCATCATAATCAAGAACCGGTTGTGGATTCAGACTCTGCTTTTAGGTTTGGTAAGAATCTGATGTTTCACACCTTTGCTTTTGACAAATCATGTCTTTTTGAAGCATATTATTTATCTCCGTTTATTTTCACTGAAAACATTTAACTTTGGTGCAAATCATCTTTGAGAAATTTCTGACATGTACGAACAATTACAATTACAGGGAGAGAAGTGAAGTGTGTGTCTCTGTCGGAGAACGATCCACTCCTTGCACTACGCGGCCTGTTGCGTCGGAGGATCTTCCTGTTGACATCTCCGGCGTTATGTTGAAGGTAAATTTCATCAAATCTTAACTCTCTTCTTTTCATCGTTGCTCGGTTAAAAGCCATTAGAATCATAGAAACTAAGAACTCCTGTGTTATTGTTGCGTTCGTGTTTGGTTCCAAGGGTAGACTTTGATTATATCAATTGAGTATTCCTTCTTCTAGCTTTGATCTTGAAAGAAAGCTTCTTTTTTTAATTAGAGGGTTGTTGTGGTTACATGTGATTAGTAGATGAGTAGAAGAAGCTAAATCAATCGGTAATGAAGTGATTCAGATTTGTAATTCAAAGAATTTCAAGTGAAACGTTCTGAGTTCTTACTCCTTAGCACTGAACTAGAGATCTCTAAGGTAAATTATGATTTAAGAATGGAAATATAGCTAAGTTATGAATCCTTATTTGTTATACTGTGTTTTGAAATGTTGCTCCATAACCTTTCACATCATATATCTGGCGATCAACAAACTTCCTAATTGCAAAATCTTGCTTTACTTTTTATACCTGGATTGGCTAAATTCACAAGTGCATTTTTCATGATTCTTTAGAACATTTTGGTTTACTTTGTAGGTATACGAGCTTCGTGGCTGTTATTATTGTTGGAGTCAGAAATGTTCAATGAATTTTTGGTCAAGAATTGCAATCCAACCAAAACTGTCCAATGGTGATCTCAGATGTGTACATCACTTCCGGGGCAACTTCATAAGTCATTTGGTGGCAGCCTTGGACGATGGTGGTGGATTCAAGTGCTACATTGACAGAGACGAGGTCCAGTGTCTACCTCTTGAAGTGGTTTTCACGAGGATCGAGGAAATGTTGGACGAATTAACATTTTGCTTATACAGTTCTTTTCTTTGGCGGATCAATCTTTCTCTTGATTCTTCCTCTCTGCCTTCTTGGTTTAGGCTACAGTTGCAATTGGTATCATTTACAATTGCACAATCTTTAGGACAAAGCTGTGAGACAACAACTCTTGTTATGCTTTATTCGTCATTCTCGTTCGTTGGTCGATTGCTTTCAGCAACACCAGACTATATCAGAGCGTAAGTCCTTTACACACAAGCCTTTGTATTCCTCTGGTTCTAGTATCATGAGAAGATAATGATGTTAATTGCAATGTGATTTTGTGCAGGAAGTTTTATTTTGCTAGAACCAACCGTTGCTCTTTTACCAACCACAATCGCTCTTTTCTTGTTGGCATCATCAGGAAGCTTGTCAGCACTACAAGCAGGAACATCTTTAACCGGTTTAAGCTCAGGTTTCTATCACACATGAGTTTTTTTGGACCCAACAGCGTTGGGGTCAACCACAACATCCTTATCACTAACATACCGATAGGATCGTTGGTCTATGAATCCCATAGCTGGGTCAAAGAATGAGTTGGTTATAATATATATGTATGGGACGAGAATGTTATACTAACGTTTGTGACTTTGTGTGTGGTGGGGATGCTTGGACTAGCTTCAAGTGTTGTCTTGTTTCTGAGAACTAGAAGAAGAGTCTATATTTATTCTTATATATTCTCTTATATATTTATTCTTAGAATTTTCTCTAATGAACTGGGGGAAAAGTTGAAAATGACGGCTCAAACTTGTGCACGATGTGTGTTGTGCACAGAAGTTTTGATCTCTTTTTTTTTTGTTTCAGAAGGAAATTAGACATAACTTTTAGTCAGAAGAGTTACAGATTTGCTTTTTGTGGCAATGGATGGGTTAGTTGGACCGAGGCACTAATTACGGGGGCATTCGAAGTCACGGTTTAGCTAATTAAAAACACTTACCACGAAGATAGTACAAAATGTTCGTATTACAAAACCAGTCACAATTTATATGATAACTCAACACCAAAAATCAAGCTCAAGTTTTGAGTATTTGATCTATGGAGCCATTAATACAAATAGCTTAGTAGGTGTAGCCTTTTACAAACATACCTTCCTTGGCTTCCTCGGACTCGCCTTCTCCAGTGTATTTCCCGAGCTGAGCCAACGAATTGGCTTTGGCTCGGGTCAAGAGAGTGTCCTGAGCCGCCTTCACATTCTCTTCTCTGCCTCCCCATGTCTTCAAGCAAGTGTTCTGCAGGGCACGAGCGTAGGAGAAGGACACATGCCATGGGTTTGGTGCTTGGTTCATTGCGTTTAAGTTCAATGTCGCTTCCAGCTCGGACTGTCCACCAGACAAAAACTGCATACAATATAGATAAAACATCAAATCACTGCTTTTCAAATGTCACCATAGTTAGTTTCTTCAGCCACAAAATATTGACAGTAAAAGAGAAATCTTGCCATGATTCCGGGAACAGCGGGAGGGACTCTGTTGCGAAGAAGCTTGAGAGTGTAGGAAGAAACCTGCTCAGGAGTAGCTCTGTCTTTGGCCTCAGCTCCTGGAGTAACCATGCTTGGCTTAAGGAGAATACCTTCGAACATGACATTGTTCTGAGCAAGGTAGAAGAAGACCTCAGCCCATACTTTCTCTGCAACCTCGTATGTCCTGTCAATGCCGTGTTCTCCATCCAACAGAATCTCTGGCTCCACAATAGGTACCAGACCACTGTCCTGCAGAGCACAAACTCAAACGTATAAAGTATATACAGCAATGTAGGTAAGAATCAGCGGTTTAAGCGGTTAGAAATAGAATAGTACCTGAGAGATAGCGGCGTAGCGGGCAAGTCCCCAAGCTGCTTCTTTAACAGCCAAAGCAGAGGGTCCATTTGGAATACTCACAACAGTACGCCTAATCATCATACATTGGACTGATTTCTATCAAAACATTATTTGATATTTTCATTAGATGATTCTGCAACCATAGTATATATTATTAGCGTACCATTTGGCGAATCGAGCACCTTGCTGGTAGTACGCAGCAGTACGAGAGGCTAAACCATCGAGTCCTTGGCACCATGACTCGTCGTTAGACCCAACAAGTGGCACCAAACCCTGTTTATATACATACATAAACCCATTTTCATAAATACACTCATAGGTTCCATTCAAACTAAACCGAATCTCAACCAAACTGAAATGAATCTCGGTTAAGAACCGAACCAAATCGAAAAATCGAATGTGCATGCATTAACCTAGGTTCCTTGAGAGTTTACAATTTAAATCGAACCAAAATAAAATCTAAACCGGAATTTGTTGTAAGCTGATTAGATAGAATATTCAATATTCTCCAAATAGACCAAACCGAAGCTAAACCGAAATGCATAAACCTAGGTTTATCATGTTATGTACCTTATCGACTTTGATGCCAGGGACGATGTTCTGCTCGACGAGAACGTCGACCATTTTCTTGCCGTCGGTGGTGGATTGGTAGAGAGTTTCCTCGAATAGGATAGCTCCGGAGATGTACTGTCCCAGTCCTGGAGCCGACACAAGCAATGTCCGGTAAGCTTGACGGTTAGCCTCCGTGTTCTCTAGCCCAATTGACGCCAAACGCTTCCCACAAGTCGCGTTTGACTCGTCCATCGCCAAAATTCCGCGTCCCGGAGAGGCAATTGTTTGCTGCCACCATATCTCAATCATTAACACTACTTAATGAATAAATATATATATTGTTTTTAATATTTTGATTTAATTACAGCTGTTTTGACGAGCTCGTCGGCGTAAGCAGAGGCGGCACGGACGGTTAGAGCGGAAGGTGCCACGTGGTTACGAATAGCTGAGACGGAGGAAGGTTGACGGAGAAGGAGACTCTGTCCCTTAACCCAATCAGATTTCACCAGTGAGGCCTTGAGCATAGTCGCAGAGCTTGACGCCATTGTTGCTGATCGATCGAGAGCTTAATTAAAACGCTTATAACGCTCTTTACCACACTGCCACAGCAATCGTGCGTTTCAGTGGTTATTATATAGAGACTGAGAGACACTCAAAGATGTGATAATTGAGGTTCTCGTGCGCCGGCTGACCACGATTTGCCACGTGGACGATAATATTTCGAATGCAAATGCCAAGAGATTTTTTTTAACACATGATTAAAATTCTTAACATTTCAACCAAAAAACATATGATAAAAACATTAAAACGGTTTTAGAAACCTAAAAATAAGACTATACTGAAGATATAGGCTGAATTTTTTTTTTTTAAACATACCATTCTGTTTAGATTTTAGGATAAGAAGTTAAGTTTAGCGTTTAGGACATTTAAATTTTATGAAAATTTAAACTATTAATTTTTTTTTAAAATATCTTCTCTATTTCATAATTTTCTGAATATATAATATTAACACAAAATCTTGTTAGGTTTCTTAAGCTTAATTGGGACTTGTGGTCCATATATTATCACTTAGAATTTAGAAATAGAAAATTTCCATCAAAATTCACACATGGAAACCACAAATAATTAATTTACATTGAGGGATGAGTTTGTGAGGTAGTGAGTTCTCGGTGGCTTTTAAGGCTGAGGTTATGTTTCGAGATTTTTATGCATCAACGATCCATAGAATGCCATCTCAACTCCCACGCTAATATTTATGCCACGTGGCAAAGAATTGGAGAAGGTTCATTTGTGGACTCTTAACCTTTGGGAAACTATTAAAGCTTAGGGAAATGTTTAAGAATATAAGGATTATAAGAATATCAAATTTCCTCTTTATTGGTAGTGAATGTTGGAAAATTTATAAACAAATGTGATGTTTTTGGTTCTAAATTTTCAGAACATTAAAAAGATAATTGATTATAGATCGTGGTGATACTTGGCAATTACTTGAAACTTTTTTCATTATAATCACTTCGCTAGATAGTAAAGGGATTCTCAATGTGACACATATCCTACTACTAGTAGGCCCATTAATATTTATATAGCTCAATAGAAAAAGCCCATTGGTTTTCTGTAACAAAGCCTATTGTTTATTTGACGTCGATTTCAATCTTCATATCAAATGCGAAAATGAAATAAACCCTTGCTTGCAAATTGCGTAGAGTTTCAGACTAACAAAGGTAGGGTCATGAGTGACTCGATGCATAGTAAGATCTTCTTGTCCTCTGTCTATGACATGAAAGGTAACACACCTGGACTTGTTTACAATCACACATTGCCTTATCAAATTTTGCTTCTTGTTTCTCATAATTTGGTCCTCATTGCTTTTGGGCCGTCAAATTTTGGTGGCAAAATAACAAAAAGAAAAATCAAAAGTTAGTTTGATCTCAATTTGGTTAACCGGTTTAATTATACCAATCGTTAGACCGAATGCTTACAAAAATAATGAGACTGAGTCGCAACGAGTAAACTTGAGTTGTGCGATGTTTTCCATCAGTTAATCGCCGAGAAGGTTTTTTTTTTTTTGTTTGAAACTATTTTTTTTTTCTTTTGATAACCAGGAAGAGGACGAAGAAAATATGCAAATTCAATGCAAAACCCTAACTTTCACAGTTTCTTCGATTTCTTCTAACCAAAAGCTACCAATACCATTCCGATCTTCAATCACTTTACGCTCATGGAAGCCTCCATTCCCAAGTTTCAGGAGCTCTGTTTCCGGAACAGAGTTCATGAAGTTGAACAGGTTTACAAGAAACTGCGTAAGTCCGAATCAGGAGCTTGTTGTTAATGGAGAAAGCGGAAATGGGTCGATTTCTCCGGCGACGGAGGAAGTGATTGAGCTCCAAGGTGATGCCAATGGTTCGATTGAAGTGGAAATAGAAGAAGTGAAGAAAGATGACTTGGCGAATCAGAGTATTTGGGGACAGATGAAAGAGATCGTCATGTTTACCGGACCTGCGGCTGGACTGTGGCTTTGTGCGCCGTTGATGAGTCTCATTGACACGGCGGTGATTGGTCAAGGAAGCTCAATCGAACTCGCTGCTTTAGGTATGTCTATACACACCATAGAATCTGAGCTTTGCTTGACTCTGGATCTCATAAATTGTTTGGTTCTTCAACTTAAACTGGAAAAATGTTGTGAATTTTGGAATGGGTTTCTTTGCTATTTGTTCTATTTTCTGATAAATTCAAGCCAAGGATGATTTATGTATCGACAATGTTTTACCAACTTTTGTTCAGATTTTGCTTGTCTCTGTCTAACAAAGCGAGGAGCTTTTCTCTTTTTCCATCTTCTGTGTGTAACTTTGAGATCTAACCTTCCTTTGATGAAGGATTTAATGGTCCTTGGTTTTTGTGAGTTGAACTTACCAAAAGTTGCTGCTTTAGCTTTCTCTTGATTTTTGTCTAATTAGTGTGAATGACAAATAGGATTCTTAGGTTACATAAAAGCAGGGTAGCTCTCTTGTTTGATTGTAAAATTTGAAACAAAAATGAATGTAAGTTTCAGGTATCAGTCATGGCTTTGATTACTCAAGACTTCTGTACATTTGATTTTGATTTCATATTATATCTTGATAGTTTTACTCGAACTGGGAAGATTCAGTTGTGTTCTTCTTCCCTTTGCTATGTTCTACGCATGGGTTAGTGATTCAAGTAATAGTAATCCAAATTTCTCTATGGATGAAACAGGTCCTGCAACCGTCATCTGTGATTATTTGTGTTATACGTTCATGTTCCTCTCAGTTGCGACTTCAAATCTTGTTGCCACCGCTCTTGCTCGGCAGGTCAGTTATTATTCTGGAACTCTAAATTTGACCTTTTAGTCATTACTCATAAGCAGTATCAAGGATTTTCCAAGTGCACATGATCAGCAACCTCCTAATTGAATAGTGCTTATGCAGGATAAAGATGAAGTACAACATCAGATATCAATCTTGCTTTTCATTGGGTTGGCTTGTGGAGTAACGATGATGGTGCTTACAAGACTGTTTGGTTCCTGGGCTCTAACTGGTAACAAGAGATCTTTGTAGCTGATCAGTAACAAGTTTGTGACTAGTAGTAAATCAACAGACTGTTGACTGTTTAGTTTTCATTCAGCTTTTACAGGGGTAAAGAATGCTGGTATTGTCCCCGCGGCTAATACATATGTTCAGGTTTGTCTTCTCTATCTCGGTGAATCCTTTTTTTTTTGTAAATTTTCAGATTATAATGTTTTGTGGGCTTTGGTGAGTGTTGTTGGCTCTATGGTTACAGAGAAATAGTATGGCTGTACCATGTGAATCAGTCTGAAGATGTACAAGTTAGACTAAGTTCGATCCATGCTAATAGTCTTGAGTATTCTTAATTCCTGGCGAAAACTTTAGTTTACGTCACTTTTGTCCTTCATCCTTTGTTTTGACGATTTTGTTTCCATTCTCAGATTCGTGGTTTAGCATGGCCGGCTGTTCTCATAGGATGGGTTGCTCAGAGTGCAAGGTTCTTATACCCTCTTTCCCTCTGCAAATTGCATTTTTGCACTTCCAAAGTTTCAGCATTGTCGCACTATTCTGACCGTGGGATCTTATTAGTACCGCTAGGACTGTATTTCACTGTTATTCTGGTGTAACGTTCTTTTTTTTTTGCTTTTCGTTTTTGTTTTTGTCTTAGTCTTGGTATGAAAGATTCATGGGGACCTCTAAAGGCATTGGCAGTTGCTAGTGCAATTAACGGTGTTGGTGATGTGGTCTTATGCACCTTTCTAGGATACGGTATAGCAGGTGCAGCTTGGGCAACTATGGTGTCACAAGTAAGCTGAAATCTATAAGATTCCAATCAAAGTTCTGATTTTGGAACTGAAATAGTCTTGTCTGGTTCAATATCATATCAGCTAGTAAGCAATATGGTCTTAATGCGAGATGTTTCAGGTTGTTGCAGCTTATATGATGATGGACGCACTGAACCAGAAAGGATATAGCGCATTCTCATTCAGTGTTCCTTCTCTCAGTGAAATTTTGATGATCTTTAGGCTCGCTGCCCCAGTCTTTATAACTTTGATGTCAAAGGTTACTACTTCACTTGTATCTATAGAGACACTCAGATGCCACAGGATAGTCTCTTTCTTATCTGAGATTTGTGTTTTGTCCCATTAGGTTTTGTTCTATGCGCTCCTTGTGTACTTTGCCACATCAATGGGTACAAGCGTCATAGCTGCTCACCAGGTGATATGTCCTTTTATATCTCACCACCAACCATGTTACCTGATTGGAGTTTTCTCTATAACTTCTTTGGCTCTTTTGGTCTCTAGGTTATGCTTCAGACATATACCATGAGTACAGTTTGGGGGGAGCCTCTCTCTCAAACTGCACAGTCCTTTATGCCTGAGTTGTTATTTGGAATCAATCGCAATTTGCCTAAAGTAAGGATAAAACCTCAGTTGAAATCATTTGCACATCAGTTTCTAGACTTGCCTAAAGCAAGTCTGTTTTTACTGTTGTCTGTAGGCTAGAATGCTTCTGAAGTCACTTGTTATCATTGGTGCTACGCTAGGAATAGTAGTTGGAACCATTGGCACAGCAGTTCCTTGGCTGTTCCCTGGCATCTTCACACAGGACAAGGTTGTCACATTTGAGGTATACTTTTTTCCTTTTTCTTAGAATTTGTCTCATTTGCTGTTCCCAGCAACACATTTTCAAGAATGACGAGTTTCTAAACAGTTTTGGTTCCATATTGTGACAGATGCACAAAGTCATTATACCATATTTTCTTGCTTTATTCATCACACCAAGTACTCACAGTCTTGAAGGCACATTACTGGTAAATTAGGCTTTTGTGTCTCAGAATTTCCTTGTAAAGATCTGGTCACCTCCAAAAGAACTAAATCTGTTTTCTGTAAAATGAAGGCTGGAAGAGATCTTAGATATATCAGCGTGTCAATGACTGGATGCTTAGCCGTTGCTGGGCTTCTACTTATGGTACTCAATCCTCTTAGTCTCAATTTCCATCACTCTCCTGAATTCCAAAATAGATTTCTATAACTCTTTCCTCTTTGCATTGTTTGCAATTGACTAAAAGCTTCTGAGCAACGGAGGATTTGGCTTGAGAGGCTGCTGGTACGCTCTCGTGGGATTCCAATGGGTAATAAAAATTACTATGCCTACTAAGCCACATACCCAAACTTGACACATCTTTTGCTCTTGTTAAATCTAACATGAATGATTTCAGGCTCGGTTTTCGCTATCTCTTTTCCGCCTTCTATCGCGGGACGGTGTACTTTACTCGGAAGATACAAGCCGATACGCTGAGAAAGTGAAAGCTGCGTAGCTCAGTAAGTCACCGTATACATCACAAGGAAAAGTATAAAGAATAGATAAGAGCTTCATTCGGTTGTAGATCAATGAAACTCTGTTTTCAATTTGTATTCTTGGAAGAACATAAAAATGTCTTCAATTGAAATGGAATAGTCTTGGCATAAAAAAGGCCCTGATTCGAGTTGTGATTCCCCTGAATATTAAATATGATACAATCAAACTGTTGCAACTCTTCTACCTCGTCCTTTTCTTCTCCTCAGCTTTCCATTTGGTGGGACTAGGACGTACAATATCACAGTCCGCACAATTTGCCCAACTGCTACTGAACCAGTGACTTCCTCCAAATGCAGAATCATGTCTTGTAGCTCACCAGGGCATGTCTTGTGTATTTTCACCTGTTTATTGAATCAATCAAGCTCAAGTAAAGTCACCACAGAGAGTCTAATGCAGCAATTCTTCCAGTGGAAACAACAATGTCACACTACCCAATTTAAATCTTGGAGAGATAGTTTTTATACATAGTAATAATAAAGTGTAGACCTTTAAGAGCTCGTTCTTCTCCAGCGTCTCTACGAAGGAGACGGCAACTGAATCCGTAACGCCCGACTTGCCTACGAGTTGACATTTCAGTTTGTCACCTAAACTGTGCGCGTAAGAAGCAAGCTTTTTCTTTTCCTTCACCGACAATTTCAAAGCCGAGCTCTCAGTCATGGAAAACATAGTACGGTCTGACCCATCTTTTTCTTCATCCTTAGTCTTGCTACGAGAGGCTAAGGAGATGTTGTCGTCATTTTGTTCTATTTAAGTAAGAGATGAGAAGAGAAGGAGTGAGTGATATAAGGACGTGGAAGAGGTAAAGAAGTGGAGATCGACGGGAAGTGAGGCTAGGAACAGACAAACTGGAGATGTTAGTTTGGGATGTCGGAGAAGCTGCTGGTGGATCAAGTAAGTCAAAGTGGATGATGTTGCAGTCGCCATTGCAGCTATCTTCGTTCTCTCCTCCTATGCTTCCTGAGATTTAAGGGGTTTATAATATCATTTCAGTAAATCATAGTTTTGCTAGAAATGAACAAAAAGGGTGTTTGGTCTAGTGGTATGATTCTCGCTTCGGGTGCGAGAGGTCCCGAGTTCGATTCTCGGAACACCCCTTCTGTCTCGTTTTTGTCACACAACAGCAAAATTTGCAGGGAAAGTTGTTCCATAACAAAACAGCTTCAGACATCACATACAACAAAACAATAATAATTTGTTGTTCACATCCTCTGGTCTTCAAAATGTGTTGTGTTTTACAAACCACTGTTCCGTTTTGCGCCCTTCAACGCAAGAAGAGAAGCTCCGTAAGAGGCTTCAGTGTGGACGGCTTTTTTCACAGGCAAACCCAGAACTCGCTGCCTTATTTTTATCCACTTGTCATTCTTGGCACCACCTCCTGCTGTCAACACTTGCTCGGCCTCCGTTGCTCCCATCTCTTTCAACAGCTTGTAGCCTTTCCCCTGATAGTGTTACCATCCAAAGCCATGATGAGTCACTATTAGTTACTTCTCATGTGTAAACCGGACTTGCTTCATCGCTATCTAACTAACAACTATATCAACCCTGAAACTCTCTTGCTTCAAGATAAAAACAATTTTGCACTGTTTCATAATCATTTTCTTCTGACTGTTTCCATGAGTCATGAGAAAGAAATGTTTGTTCCTACCTCAATACGTGCGATTGATTCCAATATACCATGCAAGTATGCAACATCACTTTCTGGGCGTGGAAGTAATCTGCGATATGAAAACATGTTTTTTAAATGAATCCACACAGAAACAAGAGTGTTTTACATACATGGTTTAAAAGAAGTTTTGAGACAACTGTGAGAACATGGGAAAGGCAGACATACCTGGGAGCCAAGTTAGGATCAGCTATGGGAAATCTTTCACCGCTGCTTTTCAGAGGATAATAATCTAGAGGAGATGCGACCATAGGATTTATTTCTTGGCTAAGTCTCTCCAACTGTTCGTCACTAAAGATCTGTCTGAGAATGGCTCCACCAGTGTTGGAAGCTCCTCCAACCAACCATTTATCATCCAGGCGGTGGCTGTAGACTCCATACCTCGCATCATCAACTCTTTTGGTGCTGAGAAGTTTGATGGCTAAGGTCGAACCTAATGAAGTTACCTTTGGAAAAGAATTATATAAATAACAGATTGTTTTATGTACAGCCAGAGACAATTCAGAAAGTATTAAAGAGTTCTCACTGCTTTCCCAGGTTCAGTCGCGCGTGCTGCAAGAAATGCAGCTATGCTATCAGTAGTACCGGTGCAGACAATGCAATCATCTGGAAATCCTGGTCAAGCCAAAAGGAAAATTGAAACTTTTATGTTTGTTTTCACTTTACATTGAACTTTTTGTTAGATGCAAGAAAAACTTACCAAATTGACTTCGAATGCTCTCTTTCAGATTGCCTATTGACGTTCCAGGAGCTTGCACTACAGGTAATAACTGAGAATAAGGCTGACTTAGCAACCATGATGGATATGATTCACTCTCAGGATCATAGCCCACCTGCACTCAAATCCAAAACAGTCAAGCACTTATGTGATATTTTGTGTTTAGCACCTATGGCCTAAATGCTGAATATACTTCACGTGGTTACCTTCAAGGCATTATTGTAATCTGACACTCCAAGTTTGCCATGAAGTAACCACAACAACCAATCTGCCTGATGCAGCAAAACCGCTGTTTCTCTGTTCGGAAGCCTAAGATTCCACCATGAGACAAGTTTGCATAAGGTAGAGGAACCAGAGCAGACTGTGTGGTTCGCTGGCGCTATAGACTTAACCTCTGGCAGAGCATCAGAGCAGCTCTGGTTGTAGAGAAAAGGCTGACACAGAACTTCTCCACTCTCACTGCTACACATAATTGAAACAAACAAAGGGAGATTTAAACAGCATTCTAATGATCTCATATAGCTATGAGACTGGAAATCAAATCCTCTAATGTGGATGGAATACTGAAACAGAAAAGACAAGAGATCAGTTGAATCACACGCCTGTTTAAGATGAGAGTTGTTGCAGATGTTCCATCAAGCGAAATGGATGAAACGAGAGAGCGAACAGTAATGGGAATGTCCTCTAGCAATGAAAAAAGAGTTGCTTTCCATGAGCTTACCCAATCCATGCTTTCTTCTCTCTATCTAGATAACAAAATAAACGTCCTTAAGTCCTCGTTTTTCTTGATTTTGTTCACAAAGTAGCAGACTTTGTAGATGATATATGTAAAAGGATTCTTAAGTCCTCGTTTGATCATGACACAAAGCACCAATCAAGTGAATAACTCGTAAATAACTATAAATTTGAGTAAAATTTGCGAAAATTTATACCATGAAACGAGGATATTCTCTTCTTCCTTCTGATTTGATCTCTCCTTGTTCATCAATAACTGTAAATCGAGCTCCTGAAGTACCAAAATCCATACCCAGATAAAGTTTTTCTGAGTTTGTTACTCCATTACCACTCAAATCAGCCATAGCTCTGTAATCAGAGATCCTACTGTGTATATGCATACTCCTTGAACGAGAACAACCTGAGATTAACATTATCATGAATCATCTCCTATATACCTTCGAGAAGCCATTAAATCAAATCGAGAAAGTAATTAAACACATTATTCGCCGGATTGTTTTACCAGAATTTTTTGGAGATTGAAAGAGCTCAAACGAAGTGATCTGAAATTGACGAAGAATCAGCATCTCTCTGGTTCTGGTTTCTGAGGCTGCTCTGTTCCAAAGTCCATAGATAAGGAGCTTGTCAGTATCGTGACCGTTGGATTGCTTGATTTGAAACGATGTAAATGATTTACGATTTTGGCCTTCCGTGTTATTTAATTTATATTTATTTAAAAAGATCAACCAAACAGTTGGGCTGCACGTTCTCTTGTCATCCAACGGTTCACATTATGCGCGCGGTTTTCGTTTGGCATTTTCAGAAATGGACCCTACTAGGCCCACTCTTAGTTTCGGCCCATGAGTAATAATGATGACCATCCTCATGTTTTCCTAGACAATGATATTAAAATTCACATGTAAATGCATATACTTCCTTTTTTTTTTGTCAAGAAAATATAGAGAACAAATTTACACTAAAAATTGAAAATTTAAATAGAATGTTGAAAAAATATATAGTAAAAGAAATGAAGAGATCACAACATATGTCAAAATAAAAAAAGAGATCACTAATAAGCCAACACAAATAACAATACTACATGACACGTGAGGGAGGAAAAGCATGCACGTGTGAGGCAGGATGTGCGGTGGAGCTCAAAAAGTGGGTTTATATCATACTATATGACAACTATTCTGCTACTTAGCTTCGAGAGCAAACACTCTATACGTAATTACTTATTTTAAGGACCCACATATTCAATAAATGTGTAACACAAGCATACACGGCTTTTTAAATAAAGAAATAAGATATGCGTGATTGTAATAACTTCATATTTTTGGATTTAAATTATTTTAAAGTACATAATCCATTTGTCTTTTGCAGGGTTTAACAGTACATAATCCATTTGAGGAAAATGTTTCGTTTTATTTAACCATTATTAAATTCAGTACCGTTGGATGTATTTTTCAGTTAAATCGAATCCGATAATTTTCCATCGAAAAGACTATACGAAAGATATAATTTTAAAAAATGATTAGTACGAGAATAAAATAGGAAATAACAAATAAGAGAATCTGTTTATTTATTTTTCGATTAGGTGTTGTTGGATACAATTTCTTTGAATACATTAACAAACTGAATAAACTTGTTCGGTTAAAATTGGATCGTAGATTTCATTCTGTTTGGTTAGGTTAAACGAAATAAAGGGCAAAGAAGACAAATCACTATTTTTTTTACTGATCCATCTTTCTTCCCGCTCGTTCGGTTCCTTCAAACTTTTTCTAAATACTTCAAAATGGTCTTTGAGTGAGCCACGTCAGCACACAGTAAAAAATATATTTTATTAATCAAATTTTCAAAATCTGAAAGAAAAAAAATGACGCCTTCACCAGAAATAAAAAATATCTCCGTTCGATCTCTCTCTTTCTTCACCACCGTCGCGTGAAGAAGACGAAACAATCGCTCTCTCCTTGTGGTCTCACTATCTCTTTCCCACCACCGCGTAGCTAAACCATGGAAAAGTAGAGAGAAGAGCGAAGAGAGCAGAGAGAAGAGCATATTGCTTTTTCTGTCCCCAGCCACATGTGCTTCCACTGACACATTCTCTGCATCTTCAATTTTGGAGGTTTTTGCTTGATTCTTTCTTCTTCTTCAGATTTTCTCCGATTCGAAAACCGAGTCACCGAGTTGTGAATGGCTTCATCGTCATCTAGAACTAGGAGTCGTTCTCCTTTCTCGCACCGTAGACCTCCAAGCCCTTACTCGTCGGCTTCGTCTACTTCTTCGTCGTATATTCACAACCGTTTATTACCTCGCTCTTCTTCTACACCTACTTCTACCGTTTACAATTCCAGTGGCGTAAGCGCCGGGTCCCGATCTATGACGATTAGTCGCACCATTTCCGATACCGGTCCCGTCGGCGGCTCCGGGAATTATGGAGCTCAATCGCCTGTTCCTTACTCGTCGGAGGGGCTGATTGGCGAGCCTGTGCAGAGTATTACCTCTGAGCGAGATAGCATCTCCGTCACCGTTAGGTTTCGTCCGATGAGGTACGCTAGATCTGAGCAGATTTCACGATTATTTTGCTTTAGAAGTTAGGGATTGATGGAATGTGAATTGATACGCTGTCAATTTTCTGTGGGATTGTCAAATTCTCCGGTGTTATTTGTTTGATTGCAGTGAGAGGGAGTATCAACGAGGAGATGAGATTGCTTGGTATCCTGAAGCGGATAAGATGGTCAGGAATGAATACAATCCCCTCACAGCTTATGCATTTGGTATTGAGATGAATTCATTGCGGAGATCATTTCAATTTACTGTTCATTGATTGTGGTTCTAGTAGCCTTGGTTGGTTCAATGAACGTCCTTCCAATATTGTTGATGCCAGATAAAGTTTTTGGACCACAAGCAACAACAATAGAGGTATATGAAGTAGCTGCTAAACCTGTAATCAAGGCAGCAATGGAAGGTGTTAATGGTGAGTATAGCTGCATTATCAGTTAAACTACAACTAGATTTGCTAGTAGCATTGCTTGCAGGGAAGTATTCTGACAATGTGTTGGCAATTGTACAGGAACCGTTTTTGCTTATGGTGTTACAAGCAGTGGAAAGACACATACAATGCATGTAAGTTTTTTCGATGTGGTTTGTTTTCTCTATGATTTTTCTCAAGATATATGTGATTATACCACTTGGTTATTCTGGCTTCATACAACGTTACTGTGTTGTAAAAGATATCATTCAAAGACTGAGTGACTTAGATTATAGTGGCTGAAAAATTTGTGATTGCCAACTTGTGTCAATAAGAAGTAGAGAAGATCATGATTAAGATCGATCAGAATTATCATCTCTTAAATCATTACTTGATCATATGCATCTTAGATTTCCATCAACCAATCAGAGGTTCAACTATACATGTCGAATAAGTTTATATCTGATAATTTCTTCATTTGCAATATTTACAGGGTGATCAAGATTTTCCTGGAATCATACCATTAGCAATAAAAGACGTGTTCAGTATCATCCAGGAAGTAAGTTATCTTGTTCTACAAATAGCCTATAAGATACTATACTGATTTACAGTTCTTCATGCACCTTTCCATATAATGTTACATTTGAACTGTTTCTTACATCATTCTAAATTTCAGACTACCGGAAGAGAATTCCTGCTCCGTGTTTCATATCTTGAAATATACAATGAGGTATGTGAAAATTTTCATCCGTGATATAAAATCATATACCGACACTGTATATAAACCCCGAAGTTAAGGGCCTCAGTTATAGTTTCCTATTCTCCTCACTTCAAAATCGAAGAATATTTCCCCTTGTTTTGGTAACATGTGTGGTAACTCATCATGTCTTTGGTTTTAGACAAGCGTGCTTATATGTCCATCTGTCTGCAAGTTGTTTTACTTTTGTCCTTGTATCAATCAGGTGATAAATGATTTACTGGATCCAACAGGGCAAAATTTACGTGTTAGGGAGGATTCCCAGGTTTTCACCTTATTCTCTTGCTCACACTCACGAATACGAATGTATATCAAACAAGAGCATTCTTCTTTGTCTGATTTCACTATTTTCTCTTTGACAAAGGACGATGAATACATTTGATGAATTGTTCATGTTTGCATCCATCGTTTAAAAAAAAGATGGATTGCCTTGGTTTAATCTAGAAAGAATATTGTTTCTAGGGCACTTACGTTGAGGGTATTAAGGAAGAAGTTGTTTTATCTCCAGGCCATGCACTATCTTTCATTGCAGCTGGGGAAGGTAATTGGAAAAATTACTGTTGAAACATGTTTTCATTTTATAAAATATTTCTATTTTCCTTTCCTTATTACTGTTTTAATCTTCAACGGCAGAACATCGCCATGTTGGTTCAAATAATTTCAACTTGTTGAGCAGCCGAAGTCACACAATATTTACACTGGTACATCATAAATCTTGTGAACATCCCATGTTTCGTTCCCGATCCTCTCAATGTCCTTTTTAAAGATATTTTTGTTCTTATAGTTTTCCTTGTTACGCATTTTAAGTTTCACCTTCAACTATTGTTTGTTTACAGATGATTGAAAGTAGTGCTCATGGAGATCAATATGATGGAGTTATTTTTTCTCAGCTAGTAAGGGCTTCTTTCTTTTTTCATTGCATAAGATCGCTATTTTCTTATAGACAGCTCTCTCACAGTGTCTCTTTCTTGCCTAGAATTTGATTGACTTAGCTGGATCTGAGAGTTCCAAAACTGAGACGACTGGATTGAGGAGAAAAGAGGGTTCCTACATCAACAAGAGTCTTCTGACTCTTGGAACTGTAGGTGTCTCTCTTTCTGTTTGAGCTTTCTTTTAATTTTTCAAATATTTCCTTTTCAATAGTTATAAGATTTAAACCAGATTTTCTGCTTTTTTATGATGTAAAACTGCCTTAGAAAAACAACTCGGTTAGCTACCAGCCTACCACACCCTATTTGCTGGCACTAGAGGCTCAGAAAGGGATTTTCAGTTGTTTTGAAAATTTATTTTGGGTATTTTTACAATTTATTCTTGAGTGCATTAATCTAGTAGTGCTAGACTGCTAGTGTATCTTGAAGATCAACGCCTTTATTTTCTGAGAAGTCTGTTCCCTTTTTTGTCACCTAACCATTGAGATGATTTTTTTGGATGTTTTGGTTATCAACTATCTCTTATGGTTTCAATATGTAGGTGATTGGAAAACTGACTGAGGGCAAGACAACTCATGTCCCATTCCGAGACTCTAAGCTAACTCGTCTTCTGCAATCTTCATTAAGTGGGCATGGGCATGTATCGGTACGACTCTTCTGTATCTGGTGAATATTTCCCATTTCACTGTAGTTGATTGTCTTCATAGTCATTTTCCCATGGTTGATTGTCTCAAATTGTTTAATTGTGATGTCTCCAGTAGCATATTTAAGGCAATGTTGGTTTATTTATAATGGCTATCTGTTATATGTTGATATTAATTCAATTACCAATGAGCAGAAGCTAATGCAGATTTTATTTTCTTAAACTCTTATAGCTCATATGTACAGTTACTCCTGCGTCAAGCAGTACCGAGGAAACTCATAATACATTGAAGTTTGCCAGCAGGGCAAAGAGAATAGAAATTAATGCCTCACGCAATAAGGTGATTTCTTAGGCGTTTGATCTTGAAATACTTGGCTTCTATCTAGGCCTTTGATCATGATTTCATAAGCCAAGTACCTAAACCTCGGCTAAACCTTTTTTTTTTTTT
>VBRH01000250.1:88101-112239 GCA_014578085.1 Cardamine resedifolia | reverse complement strand
CTCTCATGTGTAATCAAGTTGAACAAGTGAAATAAAAACAAGTTTAAAGAAAAGAGTGTTCCTCTTAAGTTATCAAATTCTCTCTAAAGTCCTTCAAGTATTCTCTAAGTGTTTTCCATAATTCTCTTCATACTTAGAAGAATTTTTCTCTTCGTTTCTTTCGGGTTTCTCGGATATTACGGTCTTGGGCTAGTGCTAAGCACTATCGAGGTTTCTTTACACTTCTATGTCGAGGAGTTACAGTCTGATCTGATTGTAGTGGGCCAGTTGATGGATGAGAATAAATGTGTAGTCAGTTAGCTGATCGGTTTCTTATTATTCAGGACCGCGCTTGGAGGACGGTGATTGGAGCGGCTAAACGAGAGTTCGGAACCTTTCGTTTTTGCAGAGTGGAGTCGACGGCAGCAGTTACAACTCATGATGTAAAAAACTATAAGTTGTGGCATCATCGGATGGGACATCCTGTTGCAAAAGCGCTTGGTTCATTACCAAATGTTTCTGTTTCTGTTATCTCTGAAATTTCTAATAAGGCGTGTGATGTTTGTCTCCGCACCAAGCAAATAAGATTTTCTTTTCTATCAAGTATCAATAAAACTAAGGCTATTTTTGAGTTAATTCACTGCGACTTATGGGGTCCATATCATGTGCCGTCACATTGTGGAGCAAGATATTTTCTTACCATTGTTGACAATTTCTCGAGAAGTGTCTGGTTGTATCTGATGGTTGACAAAACAGAAACTTCAACTCATATCAAAAATTTTGTTTCTATGGTTGATCGCCAGTTTAACATGAAGTTGATGAGTGTGCGATCTGATAATGGCACAAAATTCACGAGTTTAACCAATTATTTTCGGAGTCTAGGCATTCATCTTGAGACGTCTTGTGTGGGTACGCCACAACAGAATGGAATAGCTGAAAGAAAGCATAGGCATATTCTAAATATTGCAAGAGCTTTGAGGTTTCAAGCTAATTTGCCACTTGAGTTTTGGGGAGAGTGTATTTTGACTGCGGGTTATTTAATCAACAGAACTCCAAGCATGGTTATAGATGGAAAGACTCTCTTTGAAATGTTGTATAACAAAGCTCCAGATTATGCTCACTTGCGTGTCTTTGTCAGCTTATGTTATTCGCACAATCAAAATCACAAAGGAGACAAATTTGCTTTAAGAAGTCGAAAGTGTGCTTTTGTGGGATATCCATATGGGAAGAAAGGCTGGAGGTTGTATGATCTAGAGAAAAATGTTTTCTTTGTCTCCAGAGATGTGATTTTTTATGAAGATCAATTTCCATTTATCAGTACTGCATCAGTTCTGGAACATGGAATTAACGATGAAGGAGAGTTATGGGCTCCACTTTACAATGCTCAGATTTTAGAAGAAGAAAATTGGGCCTCTCCATGTAATTCTACTTTACACCACGGCCCACAAAGAGATGCAGCCCATTTAAGTCCACCAATCTCTGAGTCAACGACACCTATTGCTTCATCCTCGTCTTCGACATCAGAGTCGATGCAGTTATCTTCTCATGAATCGCGTGGCTCTTCACAAGCTGCTTCCACGATGACTCCAGACCAGGTTTCACAGAGGTCACCTGAAATTAATTCGACATGGTTACATGAACCAGATCCGACAACGGCCACTTCAACATAGCCACAACGATCGGCTCCTCTGATCCCGCCGCTCGTTAATCACGCTCCAACAGCACCGCCGCCACCACCTCCGCTTCGCCAATCACAAAGAACTCGTCAACCACCTGTTACTCTGAAAGAGTATATCACAAATACTGTTCAAATCAAACCATTGTCTGAAGGTTTTGTCTCATCTCCATATCCACTTGATGATTATGTGAATTGTGATCGTTTTTCATAACCACACCGAGCTTATCTAGCTGCAATCACAACAAATTTTGAAACTCAGTCTTTCAAAACAGCTGTTCAATTTGAAAAATGGAGGAAAGCTATGGGTTGTGAAGTTGACGCTCAAGAGGACAATCAGAGGACATTAGAGGAAAGCGTGCAATAGGCAGTATGTGGGTCTACAAGATCAAATACAACTCAGAAGGCACGATAGAAAGATACAAATCAAGACTTGTTGCTCTCGGAAACAAACAAATTGAGGGTGAAGATTATGGTGAAACATTTGCCCATGTTGCTAAAATGGGAACGATGCGTTTGTTTCTTAAAGTTGCGGCTGGACATGATTGGCATGTTTATCAAATGGATGTGCACAATGCCTTCTTGCATGGCGATCTTCAAGAAGTGGTGTATATGAAACCTCCACCGGGTTTTTATTCTAAGGATGAAACAAAAGTGTGTCGTTTACGAAAAGCAATTTATGGTCTAAAGCAAGCGCCACGGTGTTGGTTTGAGAAGCTTACTACTTCTCTTCGTGAGTATGGCTTCCAGCAATCTCGCGCATATTACTCGCTGTTTACTTTTGAAAAAGGAGGAATCCATATCAATTTACTCATCTATGTTGATGATATGATACTCACAGGGAATTCGGTGCAAGCTCTACAAACCTTCAAAGATTATTTAGCTACTTGTTTCAAAATGAAGGATCTTGGAGATTTGAAATACTTTCTTGGAATTGAAGTGTTTCGGAGTAAAACGGGATTTTATCTCAGCCAACGCAAATATTCCTTAGATATTGTTTCAGAATCTGGTTTGTTAGAGGCTAAACCGGCTACGTTTCCATTTGAGCAGAATCACGGATTAGCATTATCAACATCTCCACTTCTTCATAATCCAGCGATGTCTGGACGTCTGGTTGGTCGTCTAATTTATTTGGCGGCTACTCAACCTGATTTAGCTTTTTGTGTTCATGTTCTGGCTTAATTCATGCAGAAACCTCGGGATGATCATTGGGAGGCCGCTTTGCGTACAGTCAGATATCTCAAAGGTACACCTGGTCAAGGCATACTTATAGATTCTGCGAAAGATTTTCAGGTCTCGGGTTGGTGTGATTCTGATTGGTCTAGCTGTCCGCTTACCCGAAGGTCGGTGACATGATATTTTGTACAACTTGGACAAGCTCCGGTTTCATGGAAAACAAAGAAACAGCATACGGTTAGTAAATCTTCTGCTGAAGCTGAATATCGTGTCATGTCTTTCTTAACTTCTGAGTTATTATGGATAAAGGGTCTGCTTCTATCTCTTGGAATTCGCCATGATCAGTCAATGAAGATGTATTGTGATAGTAAGTCTGCAATTCACATTAGTAGGAATCCAGTTTTCCATGAGCGTACAAAACATATAGAAAACGACTGTCATTTTGTCCGAGACCATATCCAGGCAGGTACAATGACTTCTCAACATGTCTCAACCACACAACAGTTGGCAGATATATTTACTAAACCTCTTGGACGCCAATCGTTTGCTATTTTTCGAGCCAAGCTAGGCATTCTTGATCTTCATGCTCCAGCTTGAGAGGGGGTGTTGGGATATCATATCGTATATAATTATATCCCATTGGTTTAGGGAATCACATATTTAGTTTCCTAGAATTCTACAATATTAATTTCTTACGATTGTGTTTCTTAGGAAAGTAGATACATAGCTTTGAGTATATGTGCTTGTAATGGTTTTCTTCTAAGGATATACAGAAAATTCTTCTCTTCGAACTCTATTACTTCATCTCTAATCACCATTATTTTTGCATAGAAAAGTAAAGGTTAATCGAAGAAAAATGGATATTGAAAAATCTTTTTAAGACCTTGAATGGCTTAAGAATTTTTTTAAAGTAGATTCCCTAAGAAATAGGAAAACTAGTTTTTGTATTATTTCATCCATTTCACTGAAATTCTGAAAACTACATTTTCTGGTTTTCACTTTTTAAAGGAGACTTCTTTCATTTTTAGTTATATATGTATTTATTTATTTTTTTTAGCAAAAACCAAAATCTAAAATTCAAAATCCAAAATCTAAAAACCATAATCCCATAACCATTTGAAAACCTACAAACATTCATTGCCTAAATTTTTAGCGAATCATCATTATCTAGAATGTTGACTCGGGCGATTGTATTCAAGCGTTTCAAATGCAAACGCAAAGTGTTTGTCAGCAACTCTGATCTTTCCAGCGTCATTAGTCCAATGGAAGTGTAACTAACAATAATAACTTATTTTTGGTTGGAGAAAATTTGGTGCACTAAATTAAGGTCATGAGTGCTTGTAGTTTTGAAAAGGATAGTTTTTGGTTTCTAGTTTTTAAATTTTTTTAGTTTTTGATTTTGGTGTAGATTTTAATTTTTTGAACAAAACTTGAATGGTAATTTAATGTAAATTCTTTTTTGGTTTTAATCTAATTGAAAAATAAAGAAAAAATATATAAAATTAAACCTAAAACAACTTCCCAAAAAAATAAGAACCAGAGTACTTTCTCAGGCATCTCTTAGGTAGTATGCGCCCGTGAATTAGGTTGGCGGTACTCCTTTCTCCGACATCCCCTAGTTGCACACATGTGGGACATGTGTTTCTATTTTATCAACCGTTAACCCATACTTATGTTATTGGGCACTAACGTTTGTGATTTAATTGTTTTAGTTTTAGGGTTGTTGAACTTCAATCCATTTGTAACTTTGTTCATTTGCGCTTTAATGAAATGTTATGTGGCCGACAAAAAAATTCTATTTGAAAATAAAATATGTATATTAAAAATAAAATATTCAGTTGATTTCTCAGGTTTTGTTTGAGATTTCCGAAGATTTTGTTTCCAACAATTCTATTTTAATCATTGTTTTATTTAGTTTAAACTTATTTTTTCAAAACTGTTGGTTTTCTGTTATACTATTGGATTTTAATTTAGGTTTTGGTTTGAGTGTTTATGTTATAAAATAATTGTTTTATTTTATTTCAGAATATAAATTAGATTTGAATTATATTTAGTGTTTTATTTGAATAAACTTTTTGTTTTATTTAGTGTTTTGTTATACTATTGGATTTTAATTTATTTTTGGTTTTAGTATTTATGTTATAAAATAACGCGTGAATATCTCTAATCACCATTATTTTCGCATAGAAAAGGAAAGGTTAACGGAAGAAAATTTTAAAAAGATAAAATTTTTAGTGAATCATCATTATCTAGAATGTTCACTCGGGCTATTGTATTCAAGCGTTTCAAACGCAAACGCAAGGTGTTTGTCAGCAACTCCGGTTTTTTCAGCGTCATTAGTCCAATGAAATTGTAACTAACAGTAATAACTTTTTTTTAATAAAAGTTGGTGCATTAATTAAGGCCATGAATGCTTGTAGTTTTGAAAATCGTAGTTTTTGGTTTTTGATTTTGGTGTAGATATTAGTTTTTTGAACAAAACTTGAATGGCAATTTAATGTAGATTTTCGTTTTTGGTTTTAATCTAGTTGCAAAGTAAAGAAAAAAAATAAAACAAATTAAACGTAAGACAAATTTCCAAAAAAAAAGGTACTTTCTCCGGCATCTCTTAGGTTTGTGGGAGCTATGCGACGGTGGATTAGATTGGCGGTGCTCCTTACTCCGGCATCCCCTAGTTGCACACATGTGAGACACGTGTTTATATTTTATCAACTATTAACCTATATGTTATTGGACACTAACGTTTTTGCTTTAAGTGTTTTAGTTTTAGAGTTGTTGAATTTCAGTTCATTTGTAACTTTATTCATGCTTTAATGAAATGTTATGTGGCCGACAAAAAAAATCTATTTGAAAAATATATATATTAAAAATTAAATATTCAGTTGATTTATCAGGTTTAGTTTGAGATTTCCGAAGATTTATTTTTCCAAAAATTCTAGCTTAATCGTTGTTTTGTTTAGTTTAAACTTATTTTTCAAATTTATTGCTTTTCTGTTATACTATTGGATTTTAATTTAGGTTTTGGTTTTAGTGTTTATGTTAAAAAATAATTGTTTTGTTTTATTTCAGAATTTAAATTAGATTTGAATTAATTTTGGTCAAATTATTTATGATCCAAACAACTTAAACCTAAACTATATGGATTGAATTTGGTGTAATATTTTATAACCCAAAAAAACTCAAACCTAAACCTAAACTTAAAAGATTTGTCCCAAAACCTAGATCGGCCACCCAAAGAACCAGAGTTGCATGGCCGTTGCACTCACCAATGCTATATTTTGAAGCAAGAATGACGAAATTGGATTCCTGATCGTGGTGTGGATGTGATGCATGATTGAATCTAGTGATTTGTGGATGTTATAATGTAATCGATTTGTGGGCCGATCGCGAGTAGGGCACCGATTAAGAAGAAACATCCATTGTTTCGTGCAGGTGCAATGTGTATGAACATTAATTATTACAACAAAAAAACTGATAATTGTAAAGGATAACTGAAGAACAGAATCAAAAACACAATACCAAATTGTAAAAGATGAAAAGGAATTGCAGAGGCGAAACGTCGAATTTCTTTCATTAAATCTTTAGACGCCCTGTAGTGTGACGGTTTCGTAGTAGTAAGACTCCCAAGATACAACTGCGCATCTCTTCCTTCTTCCAACACCGACGAATAAAAGCTCACGAACCAAAGTTTTATGTGTGTTAAGAGGAGATATGGCCTTAATGACAATTTATGTTAATTGATTTTTAATTTCAGAGTAAAAAAACCAATTCCACCTTAATTGTCTCAATTGATTTTGTCGTTGCAAAAATCAATTCAAAGAAAGATATTTGATGATTTAATCAACAATTTAAATCCAAATGAATTTGGGAAAATTAAAAGAAACTTTTGGGTTGTAAGCCTATTTCCCAAATCTCATATCCCAAATCCAGCTTCAATGTAGTTTGATTTCTCCTCGGACCACAATTTCTCATTCAAACAAACTTCGTTTTTTACATTTCAAAACACCACCATGTAGTGCTCGTGGCGATGATTCTATCGTACCCAAAACTGGTCATTCCGGTGAACGTTTTCTTCGAAAATTCCACCGAAAAATAACCAAAGCCACTTTGTCAAAAACGAGTTCTATCATAATGTTCCAAGATTTTCTTGAACATATGGAAGCCAATGATGTAGATAGATGGATACCACAATTTGGCGTGAGCCATCTGAACCAATGCAGGAGATGAGCAGTCCAGACGGAGACCAAGGAGTTGCTGAGGACCTGCATAGGTGACCCATTCCCAGGTGAGAATCTTAGCCATTGAGTACAACTAGTCCTAAGCTTGAACTTATTCAAAATTTAGTGTTAAAATTTTCAAATTCAATTAAATTTCTTATTTTTATAAATAACCCCCAAAGTTCTAACACACCTCCATTGTCACCTCCAAAATGGAGATCTTCATTTGTAGACCATTTTCAACCGATTACTTCATTTGTTACTCAAAAAGAATGTTCTAAATATATTTTATTTCTATTTAATTACTAATTTTTATTATAACGCTCTATTTCTAAAGTTACAAATTCTACCTATTTATTTTTAAATTAATAAATAAATAACAAATTGCAATATTATTTAAATTTAAAATTTATTATAAAATGAAATTACATTACATAACATTAATAAATGAATAAAAAAAAATTTCGACAAATAAACTATTATATTAATAATAATTCAAGAGCACAAAGTCAATATACAAAAACTTATGAAAAAACAAATTATTACATAAGCAGATATATGCGTCATATATTGAAGACGATAACAACATGAAAAGTGAATTTGACGAACTTTCCGACATAAAAGTTTATTCGCTAACGGTAGATTACATCTGTTAATTTTCTTCTCTGTATTCGATCTTCTTCTATGTTTTATTTTGAATAAAACATTCCTCTTCTATACGATGGAGGAGTATATGGTATAATATAATTGTACGTTCTTAAGACCTGTGTAGTTTTGGTTTCATTATAAAACTACGCCAAAATTATTAATAAAATAAAGAAATAGACGAATTTACGTTGTTTATTGTACAACCAATCTAAATTCTTTTTTTTTTTTAATCCAGTTGACATGAATCTACCTATATACTCGAGAGGGATCACATTTTTAGCAAAATAAATTGAATTATGTTTTCGTTAAAAGTTGCTGAATCCGATTTATGCTTTTCAAGGAAAAAGAATGTGTTACATGACATTATGACTACATATTGTATGTTATTTTGCATAATATGATAATCGAGAATGAGCGTGATCTCCATGCACCAATTAAAGTCGATATGGTGGTGGATGATAATATCCGATTTCAAAAAATGTTAGGCCGATATAAAAAAATGAAAGATAAAGAAACTCATTTTTTACTTTGAAATGTGCTAAATGATAATTTATGGGAAAACACTTGAAAATATTTCGAATAAATAAAATTATATTTTCTATGTTTTTATTTATCTATTAATGTTAAGTAATGTAATTTTATTTTATAATAAATTTTAAATTTAAATAATATTGTCATTGTTACTTATTGCTTAACATAACATAAATGAATATAATTTGTAACTTTAGAAATTAGAGGGTTATAATCAAAAATAGTAATTAAATAAAAAGAGAATATATTTGGAATATATTTTTTTTAAGTAACAAATGGAATAATCGGTCATGATCATGAGAAAAAAAATTAAAAAAAATTATATTCATTCAATCAAATAATTATAGTCAAAGGCATTCACATATTTCTAACTGATAATGCAATTAGATAAAGAATATGAAAATTAAATTCGATCATCACATATCCCTGATTACAAAAAAAAAGGAAAAAATCAAATTAACAATGAACAAATAAATTAAAAGTCATGACATATATTGCAATCTAATTGATTATTAATTGACAAGTCATCCGGTTAATAATAGAGTTTAAACTTTATTAGATAAGATTTGCATTAAAAGCTACAATTTAATTAGAAAGAAACTAAAATCTATAGAAAACTACTTAAATACACAAAAGAAATTATGTAAAATTTAGCAAACAATGTGCATGCATCTTGTTATTGTTATACCAAAAACAAGAAAAGGAAAGCATTCTAAAGCTTGACCCGAACGTTACCTTCTTCTTTTTTTTTGTTGGTGTGTTCTAGCCTAATTAAAAGGGACGTTTGACCTTGAGATAAATCATAAATCTACTCTTGTCCTTCTCCAATTTCTACTTTCTATATTTCTTGTCTTTCGTTCTCTGTTGCACCATCGATGGTGGATAATCATCTCAAGGATGAGGCTTATCTCTCATCCGTCATCCCAAAGCGTATCAGATTATGTTGAAAAGTGGTTTAAACTATTTGTCAGTTTTTATTTTCTAATCAATTTGGGTTTTCATTTTTATGTTTAATTGTAGGACATAATGAGTCCAAGGGTTAATGGGTGTCAGTTATATTTTCTTTCTATATATTTGTGTATCCTCTTTCAGTTTTAATTATAAGAGAATAAAGTATCATTAATCAAAAGTGTTCTCGTTCTCTGTTCTAACAGCTTTGTGTTTTAACAACATTGTTGTAGCAGAGCCAACATTGTGGTATCAGAGCCAACATAGTAGTATCTGAGCCAACAAAGTGGTATCAGAGCGAAGGTCTCGGTCCCCTTGATTCTGTTGAGAAGAAAACAGAGTGAGCCATGGTAGACAATGGAGCAAACCAGTAAGCTTTAGTTCCAATGTTTAAGGGTGAGAAGTATCACCTTTGGAGTCTTAAGATGAAGACGATGTTTAGATCTCAAGAGGTTTGGGATTTGGTGGAGAATGGATTTGAAGATACAAATATAGCGGTCCCTGAACAACAATTGCAGGAGAATCGCAAGAAGGATGCAAATGCATTGTTCTTTATTCAATCAGCCTTGGATGAAGACATCCTGTCACGGATCGTGGCTGTGAATACGTCTCAGGAAGCGTGGGAAATTTTGAAGCGTGAGTACCTGGGAGATCAGAAGGTAATCACTATGAAACTACTGACTCTGCGGTATAGTTTTGAAACACTTTCGATGAAGGAGAAATAAACTATACAAGAGTATTTGGCAAGAGTATCTACCATTTTGAGTCAAATTAGATCTTATGGTGACTCTTTGTCAAATGAAATTGTTGTGAGTAAAGTTCTGAGGACTTTAACTCCAAAGTTTGAGTATGTTGTTTCTGCGATCATGGAGGCTAATGATCTGAGCACATATACTTTTGATGAGATTATGAGTTCGTTGTTGTCTCATGAAGATCGTCTTGGTAAGAAGTTGGAGAAATATGAGGAGAAAGCTTTCCAGGTGAAGGGAGAGTACAATACTGGTTTTGAAGCTGGTAGAGGAAGAGTTTTTTTTTGGATTTGGTAGAGGAAGAGGAAGAAGATCTGGTGGTCGTGGAGACTATGGCCGTGGAAGAGGTCAGTTCGACAGTGGTAATCTGTCGTACAACAAAGGTACAAACAAGAGCAATATTCAGTGTCATTATTGTAAGAAGTATGGTTATATGCAAGTTGACTGTTGGAAAAAGCAAAAGGAATAAAATGAAGAAAAGCAAGCAAGCTTTGTTGAGCAAGAAGATGTTTAACCTAGACTTTTCATGACATACAAAAGTCTAGATGTGTCCAAAACAGTGTGATATTTGGATAGTGGCTGTTCTAATCACATGACTGGCATCAAGTCATTGTTTAAGGAGATAGATGAGTCGCACAAGCTAAAGGTGAAGCTTGGAGATGATAAAGAAGTCCAAGTTAAAGGGAGAGAAGTTGTGGCTATCAAGGATGGTGATGGTAATCACAAACTCATTTATGATGTGTATTACATTCCTGATCTAGCGCAAAATCTGTTGAGTGTTGGACAGATGGTTGAAAACAATTGTTCTGTTTTCTTTGACGGGTATGTGTGTGTCATCACGGATAAGAAATCTGGTGTCACATTAGCAGTGGTGAGGAAGACAACAAACAATCTGTACCCGTTACAGATGTCTGTTGAAGCAAGTGATTTGGTTTCTAAGGTGTCCGACAGTTCAAAGCTGTGGCACTTACGGTATTAGCATCTACATGAGAATGAGTTGAAGGTGCTAAATTAAAAGGATATGGTGGTTGTTTTACCAAAGATCGATGATCTTGAGTTGTGTGAAGGCTATATATTTGGGAAACAAACGCGCATGTTGTTTCTAGTTGGTAAAGCAAGGAGAGCAACTCAATGTCTTGAGATTGTTCATGCAGATTTATGTGGTCCGATGCAGACTACATCTCTTGGAGACAACAAATATTTTTTGTTGCTAACATATGACTACAGCCGGACGAGCTGGGTTTATTTTTTGGAGACCAAAGGGGAAGCATTCAAAATGTTTAAGAAGTTTAAGGCGCTTGTGGAGAAACAAAGCGAACAACAAGTCAAGGTGTTAAGGACTGATAGAGGAGGAGAGTTTACATCCAATGAGTTCAAAGAATTCTGTGAAAAAGAAGGGATTCATCGTGAGCTTACTACAGCTTACACACCAGAGCAAAATGGTGTTGCAGAGAGGAAAAACAGAACTGTGGTAGAGATGGCTAGGAGCATGTTGAAAGAGAAGAATCTACCAAATCAGTTTTGGGCGGAGAGTGTGAGGACAACGGTGTATTTGCTGAATATTTCACCTACAAAGACAGTCCTAAATAGAACACCATATGAAGCATGGTGTGGAAGAAAACCTGGGGTAAGTCACTTAAGAGTTTTTGGGAGTGTTGCATATTCTCTTATTGACGCTCATAACAGGAAAAAGCTTGATGAAAAATCTGAAAAATACATATTTCTTGGATATTGTTCACAATCTAAAGGATATATATATTGTATAATCATGTGAGTGGGAAGATTGTTGAGAGCAGAAATGTTACCTTTGATGAGGAAGCTGTTTGGAGTTGGCGTGAAGGAGATAATGGTGAACTTGTGGAAGTCTTCGTTGACAGCTCTGTTGAACGAGAAGAAAATCAAAGTACAACAAGTTCTGTGACTAATACACCAGCAAATTCAGTCTCTAATTCGCCTAGTTCCAGCAGTGGTAGTGGGTCAAGCAGCAATGTAGTTGGAGGTTCAAGTTTAAGTCCACCTCAAAAATTCATATCACTACAAGAAATTTATGAGGTACAATAGACTCTTTTTACTTTTGAGCCAAAATTATTCAGTGATGCAGCAGAGAAAGAAGAATGGCAAAAAGCAATGGATGAAGAGATAACATCCGTAGAGAAGACTTAAACATGGCAGCTAGTTGAGCTTCCAAAAGGAAAACACTCAATTGGTGTGAAATGGGTGTTTAGAATAAAGTATCATGCCGATGGGAGCATTCAAAAGTATAAGGAAAGGCTGGTGTTTAAGGGATATGCTTAAGTGTATGGAGTGGATTATGAAGAAACATTTTCTCTGGTGGCAAGGTTTGACACGGTCAGAACTCTACTTGCGTTAGGAGCTTATATGCGGTGGTCAATATATCAATTTGATGTTAAGTCAGCTTTCTTGAATGGTGAGCTACTTGAAGAGGTTTATGCTGATCAGCCTGAAGGTTTTGTGGTTCATGAAAAAGAGGAATTCGTCTACAGGTTGTATAAGGCATTGTATGGGCTTAAGCAAACTCCTAGGGCTTGGTACAACAAGATTGATTTGTTTTTTTGCAGAAACTGGTTTTGAAAGAAGCAAAGTGAGCCTACTCTCTACCTAAAGAAGCAAGGTGAAGATGATATCCTTATTGTGTGCTTATATGTAAATGATATGATTTACATGGGTTCTAGTGCTTCACTTGTTGCTGATTTCAAGGCTAGCATGATTGAGAAGTTTGAAATGTCAAATTTGGGTTTACTATATTTCTTTCTTGGTCATGAGATTAAACAAGTGGAAGATGGGATATTTGTGTCTCAGCATAAGTATGCGACAGACCTGTTGAAGAGGTTCAACATGGTGAAATGTAATGTGGAAGAAACTCCTATGAATGTCAATGAGAAGCTGCAAATGGAAGATGGAACAGAAAAAGCGGATGCAACAAGATTCAAAAGTTTAGTTGGAGGTCTTATTTATCTGACTCATACAAGATAATATATTTCTTTTGTTGTGAGTGCAATTTCTAGGTTTATGCACAGTCCAATGAAGTAGCATTATGGAGCAACAAAGAGGTTGTTGAGGTATATTTCTGGTACAACAGAGTTTAGTTTGTGGTACAACAGAGTTTCAGATTTTGAGTTGGTTGGTTTCACAGACAGTGATTGGGTTGGCTGTGTGCAAGGCAGAAAAAGTACTTCAGGGCATGTTTTCAGTCTGGGTTATGGAACAATTTGTTGGAGTTCAAAGAAGCAAAAGGTGACAACTTTGTCATCATCAGAAGCTGAGTATACAGTAGCTATAGCAGCAGCTTGTCAAGCTGTGTGGTTAAGATGAATTCTTGAAAATATATAAAGCAACAACAGAAGAATGCGACAACTATTTTCTGTGACAACAAGGCAGCGATAGAAATGTCAAAGAATCCAACATATCATGGAAGAACGAAGCATATATCAATCAAGGTCCATTTCATTAGAGATTTGGTGAGTGAAGGTTCAGTTACTATGAGTATTGTGGCACAAACGAGCAGAGTGCAGATGTTCTAACAAAAGTGTTATCCAATAACAAGTTTGAATACTTCAGAAGCAAGTTTGGAGTGTGCAATTTTGAATCAAAGGAGAGTGTTGAAAAGTGATTCAAACCTAAGAATAAATGGGGGTTTAAAGTATTTGTCAGTTTTTATTTTCTAATCAATTTGGGGGTTTTCATTTTTATGTTTAATTGTAGGACATAATGAGTCCAGGGGTTAATGAGTGTCAGTTACATTTTTTTTCTATATATTCGTGTATTCTCTTTCAGTTTTAATCATCAGAGAATAAAGTATCATTTAGCAAAAATGTTTTTGTTCTCTGTTCTAACAGCTCTGTTATTTAACAGTATTGTTGTAGTAGAGCCAACATTGTGGTATCAGAGCCAACATAGTGGTATCTGAGCCAACATCTTCGAAGAAATCCAAGCTAAGCAGGTCGAGCAGACTCAGTCTCTTCCACATGACCCAATCAAGTAAATACTATGCTGATGATGATCATTCATATACACTATAGTGCACTAATTTGTTAACTTCTAACAATTTATGGTTTTTGCTTTGACTACTTAGGATTACTCTTCTCTCATATGGTATTGTGAAAGAAGGGAAGAGATGGGAGACTACTCCAATGGACATTGCATTGCAGATTTCTAAGAGTTTGGCAAAGTCCGCACTAATTTCTTCGGTTAATAATGTCCTATGGGACATGAATAGGCCATTGGAAGGTGATTATTCACTAGAGATTTTCAAATTTGATAGCAACCAAGGCCGTGATACTCTATGGCATTCTAGTGCTCACGTTCTTGGCCAGGCTCTTGTGCAAGAGTATGGATGTAAACTATGCATTGGACCCTGCACAACCAGAGATGAGGTAAGACTTAAGATATGTTCTGTTTTTTATTTTGTCCCTTATGTTTCTTTGCCTAAGACTAAGAGTAGAAAAACAAAGGAAAAATCCATATTGTTTGGTTCTTGGTATATCTGATGTTAGCAATGGATTGTTATTGTAGGGTTTCTATTACAATGCATTTTACAATGGTGATCTAGGCTTAAACGAGAATAATTTTCCAAACATCGAAGCAGGCGCTGCAAAAGCTGCTCGGGTATTGTTTCTTCTTCTATAGTTTTTTTTGATCAATTTGATCAGAGCTTCCTTATTAGAAGATATTTTCATATGTTTTATCACATCTCAGGAAGGACAACCATTCGAAAGGATTGAAGTGACCAAGGATCAAGCACTTGAGATGTTTTTTGATAATAATTTTAAGGTTAGTGATGGTTATGATCATGCTCCTTTAAAATCCACATTAATTTGTTTCTGTCTTGGTTGACTTAAATAAATTTTGTTGTTTGGACTCTTTATTCTGCTATAGGTTGAAATCATCAATGACTTGCCTGAAGACAAGACCATTACAGTCTACAGATGTGGCCTTTTGGTTGATTTATGTCGTGGACCACATATACCAAACACTTCCTTTGTGAAAGCTTTCAAGTGTTTAAATGTGAAACTACTACTTTATATCTAAAAAACTACAACATTTGATTTATTTTACCTATTACGGTATGGGAATGTAGCATTACCCATTAGAATGGCTGACTTTGGAGTGTTACATCGAAACGAGGCAAGTGGAGCACTTAGTGGAATGACCCGCGTTCGACAGTTCGCACAAGTATTTTTGCATCTTTTTGGACATTTCTTGTGATTAAAATGTTGCCAAATAATAATTTTAAGTAACATCATCATACTTGTTTTCAGGATGATGCACACATATTCTGTAGAGTGGATCAGGTTTGTGATATTTGTTTCTTAAACGTTGGAGCTCCTTGTCCTCTTCAGCTTCTTGTTAGAAATATTAATTCTTGTGAGATTACCAGCTTCATTCTTGCGGTGTCTAATCTCTTGGTTTTTTTTTGTTTCGTTTGCGCATATATTCAAACAGGTAAAAAAACAAATTCATGAAGCTGGCTACTATGTTGATGTTGATGAAAGTGACAGAACAATCAGTAAAAAGGTTAATTTTTTTTTTATATATATTCCAAATGAGCATATTAAACAGTGAGGTTTGTATGAAACAAGTTAGGCCATAAATGTTTTACCTTGTGACTTGAAATTAGTGTCAACCACAACTTCAGATGACCAAATCTTATACCTTATTGTGTTTATGAACAAATTAGTGCGTTTACGAGAGTGATGATTTTATTGTGTGTGTAGGTGTTAGAAGCTCGGGCAGCACCGTACAACTACAAACTTGTCGTAGGTCACAAAGAGGCTACAACTAGACAGGTTAGGGGAGCCATCTTTTGGATCATGGTTCCTATGTGGCTTTGACCATGGAGCCTCTTATGACATTGGTTGATCTTATCTTTTTTTTTGTTGGGATTGAAACATTTTCAGGCGACTGTTCGGCTCAGAGAAGATCCTCATGGCCGTCAAGACTTGCCAGAGATGAGCATCAACGATTTGTTAGATGAGTTTAAGTTCAAGATTGCCAACTTTCTCTGAGATTCCAATGTTTTTTATGTTTTCAAAATTCATTTTCCTGTTGATGATGAATGTATTGTTGTTATAATAATGTTCTCTTTTAGTTAAACCAAGACATATTTTGGAATGAAAAGTGTTGAAAAAATTAACCATTTAGCAAACTAAAATATAGACTTTTGGGACAGTGTTGTCATCATAAAACTTGACCATTTCAGAACATCATATTATTCATTTATTATCGTTGCAACTTTTGATTATTATAATGATCATAATTGACCTTCTAATAGTTCAAGACTCAATGCTCAAAGTTTGTTTGTTAACGATGAGCTATGAGATAATCCAGGAAATCATTAACATAACGATCTTGCCTATCCATGTCTCCAAACACTCCCTTCATATCTTTCACGTTCTCTCTATAAACCTTTCCTTCGTCATCTTCCATTACCAATTTCAGAGATTTGGCAACATTTTCTCTAGTAAAGAAACCTTCTGAATCATCCCGAGGGATCATATATCCTATTTTCTTCTCTTCGACTACTCTTGCATTCAATCCTTGGTCATACAAAAAAACCAGCATCACCATCGGTTTAGCAAACCGGACAGCTTCGATGATCGTTCCCCAACCTGGATGAGTCAAAACCAAACCGATCGAATCGTGGCTCAATATTCTCAATTGCTCAACCCAACCTCTCCACACCATCCCTCTGTCGGCTGTACGTTCTTCGAATCCTTCAGGAAGCTCGACCGGTTCGGTATCCCATGGACCGCGCCGAGTCTTGAACACCCAAAAGAAAGGTAAACCGGAAAGCTCTAAACCAAGAGCGATCTCATTTATCTCTGTTTGACTCGGTTTAGCTTCTGAACCAAAAGCTACGTAAACCACGGATCTTGATTTTTGTGTGTCTAACCACTTTTTAATAGACAGCCACGTGTCGGTATCTTCAAACTTTTCTTCTTTCGGAGGTAAAACTCCCACCGGTATAACCGGTTTCCGGTGAAGATCTTGTATAAGTGTTAACCACTCTGCTTCGTACTCGTAACAGCTTCGTACGGCGATGATATCACAACCGTCGAGTACGCCTTCGAAACGGTGGATGTCGGGGACATTCCCTTCGATGGGCTCCTTCATGAATCCATCATTTACGAACTGGCATTCGAATAACCGGAAAGCTACCGGAGTTTCGAATGGAACCCACTTAGGTGGAGTCAGAAAATCCTCCGGCGAAGTACGGTACTCTTCGAATCCCGGCGGTTTTATAATCCCAAGACTAGCGCCAGTAATAGCGCTGAAGAATGCGGATTTGATTCCAAGACGGCGGGAGATTGGAGGAAGCCAATAAGGCGCGAAATCATGGAGAATCCAATCCGGTTTCGAAGATTCGAGAAACTTGGTCACCGGAATTTGTAATCCGTCGAAAGCGATTTTAAAATAAGGAACCAGATCGAAAGGTACGTCAGTGGTAGCTTCAGCATCCGCCGGGAGTTTGTTGTGGCCGGAAAATGGAAGCTTGACGAAGTTAATGGAGGAGGAGAGATTCTCCGGCAAACGTGGGAGGAGGCGGTCGATGTTACGAGGAGTGGAGATGAAAGAGACGGTGTGACCCTTTTGAACCATGAGCTTAGAGAGCTCCAAGTATGGAACCATATGGCCAAAAGCTAACCATGGAAACATTGCCACGTGGAGCTTGGCTCCATTATCGTCTTCGAAGAAGTTTGTCATTGATGATATATCAGTTTATCGGCGATTGATGATTTACATTTATAAAAGAAGGGATGTGGTTGACCATTGACCTAACCCCATCACGTAACATGATTCACGTTATAGTGTAGTTGATTTTTCCAACATGTATTATTACATTATTACTAGTTAATAAACAAAACAAAAACATATGTTATTATTACAGTATTAGTCGAGAGAAATCCGATTGATGCACGATATATTTTAAAATGTGAGAAAAAGTGTAAGTGAGAGACGCGTGTACTCCATAATTGCCGGTCCTTTCCGGCGTTCAACCAAGTTTTGAAATGATTTGAGTAAAACCATAATTTTCTATTCCGCACCTTTAGCTAGGGTGTTGGCACATATACTAGGATTATATTATCTAATTAGTCATTAATTTATTTATTTATTTTAAAGAGAGATAGAACACGAATTACAGATCAAATTACTTGCATTCTCGATTAATCCGTAAACGTATGATAATCAAATTACTTGGATTCTCGATTTTTCTTGAGCTCACAAAACCCAGAACTTCTCGAATCTTTAATTTTTTTCTAACTTTAACCAATTAAAAATCACCCCATCACTTCTTCATCGAGAATCATCTTCCATTAAACTCATCGAGAATCTTATAGAGTTTCTTTGTCTCTCTAACACCATTGAAGCAAATTCCACAAAGAAGACAGAGATCTATTCAAGTTTATGAACAAATCGGAGAAGAACACTGACCCATCCCTCTCACTGAATCCATATAATTGATTAGATGACAACGATGAATTCGAGTTTCAATGTAAAGATCTGAGGAAAAAAGTTTCAATTTTTCAATTTTGACTTGGAGGAAGACTGTAGCAATGATGTAATTTCAGCTTTTCTGATAAGAAAATGGGATCTGGGCGGAGTAAATCATGTTATTCTCTACGGCGAAAAAAGAAGATTCCGACGCGGCCCAACCTCATCCTCCGTCGTCTTCGAGTAATGAAGGTTGGGGGAGGAGAAGATCAATTAGTCTGTTTGTTCTCTTCGCTCTTCTTGTCTTGCCTCATCTTCTTCTTCTCATGACAGTGATGATGAACAAGTTTTTGAATTTTTATGCAATTTCATTGATTTTGGTCAAAATAAATCTGAAGTTAGGTTTTGATTTCTTTAGGTGTGTAATGGATGGATGAAAGGGTCATGGAAGTGTTTAAAGGTGTAGAACTGAATCAAGGAATCAAGAAAATGCATAAGATTGTTATGATAAAGAACTGGGAGATGAGAAGAAGAAATCTGGAAAAAGAGAAAAAATTCTGATAACAAAAAAAATTCTGATGATGAATGTGTTAATTAATTAGTTTATATAATGTGTTAATTAATTTATGTAAGGTAAGATTTGATGATTAATGTGAAGTTTGAGAAAAGTTACGTTAAGCTAATAGATTTGGTTTACAAATCCTAATTTTAGTTTATCTCTAAATTAGATTTTTCTAATTCTAAATCTAATCTATGCAGTCAAAATCATGTTGTTTTGTTTTATGAGAATCAGTCATGGGCCAACGGTTTGAACCGAACAAACTGAACCGAGAAAACCAAAAATTTCGGTTCTCTGTGCCCGAGCATAGTATGACATCAAAACCGATAAGCCAATATTATTTGTTACTTCGGATTGCGGTTCGGGTCGGTTCGGTTTCGGTCTCCGATCGGTTTGATCTAAACCGTGATTCGGGAGCCATATATAAGGTTAATACTTCATTAACCCTAATTAGCTCTCTGCCTCTTGCGATTTGCGACACCGACACCGACCAAACTTCATCTTCTTCGACCAAGCTTCATCTTCTTATCCGACCAAACTTTATCATCTTCAATAATTCGTCATCTTCTACAACCTCTTTCATTCTCTTGAACCAAAATTGTCGTTAAGCTCTTCTTCTTTCTCAGGGATTCAACCAATAACCGCAACTCTCTTCTTAGGGTAAGCTCTTATTCTTTCTCCTAATCGTTAATTCGTCTGATTTTTGGCTCTCCAAGCTCTGTCTCCGTCTCGATAATCTCTGATTTTGTAGTTTAAACCCAAACCCTAAAATTCTTCAAATCGATTTGGGTTTAAACTTCAAAATCATTCGGTTATCCATTGTTCTTCTGGTTTTGTAATTTGTTTATCGATTTATTAGGGTCTTTGTGTTGTGTCGGTGTATCGAATTGAAGTATTTTACATTTTAATTTTAAATTTCTTATCAGAGATTCTCAATTGTTCTTCTTGGTTTGATACTTTGTTTATCGTACTTGTGTTGCTAATTTGATTGTTGCTAATACGAAATGGTGTAAGTTTTGCAGATGTCTGAAGAGTACAACAATGGGGAGCCTTCGCTTGAACCTGATACCAAAGATGTTAACACTGGGAATAAGCGTAAAAGACATGTCTCTCCTTCTGCTAAGCCACCAAGACCACGGAAGAAGTATGTTAAAAGAGCAGATGTGTGGGATCATTTTCTGCAAAAGGATGAGGATCCTAGCTTCAACATTTGTAAGTATTGTGGTACCGATATCGCTTGTGATTCAAAAAAAGTAAGGACTAGTTCGATGAGAGGTCACATAGGTAGATGCAAGCAGTTTAAGGATTATGATAATAAGGAAAAACAGAAGGTTCTTAGTGGTGATAGTAATGGGAATTTGAAGGTTATCAAGTATGATCCGCAAATGTTTAGGAGATCAGTTAATGAGATGGTATTAGTGAATGAGTTGCCATTCTCATTTGTAGAATCTGAGGGTTGGAAGCGCTTCTGTTTCAATGTCTTGCCTCTGTACAAGACATTTTCTAGAAGAACATGTAGTAGAGATATTGTTGGGATTTATCTGCAAGAGAAAGCAGCTTTGAAGAATTTGTTCAGTGTTGATAAGCAAAGGGTTTCTCTGACAACAGATATATGGACGTCTCCTACAACCTCTTACAACTACATGGTGATCACTGGTCATTGGATCAATTCTGATTGGGAAATGCAGAAGAGAATCCTTAGCTTTAAGGTAATCACTGATCATAAGGGAGAAACCATTGCAGGGTAGCTGCTAGATTGCTTAGAAGATTGGGGAATTGAGAGGGTTTTTACAGTTACAGTCGATAATGCAAAGAATAATGACAAGGCTTTGGGTATTTTTAAGGATGAGTTAAGGCTGAGAGAAATAGAAGCATTAGTAAGAGATGGTGAATTCTTACATATGCGTTGTTGTGCACACACCTCAATCTGATAGTTAAAGATGGTTTGAAATTGGCAAACTCTAGTATTGTTGCCACTAGGAATGCAGTCAAGTATGTCCGGTCATCCTTCACTAGTCTTAAGTCTTTTGCAATGAGGTGTGAGAATGAAAAGGTCTCTCGAGGCAGTTTGCCTTTAGATGTTGTCACACGATGGAACTCGACTTATCTGATGTTGACTTCTGGTTTGAAGTTGAGGGTTGCTTTTGAGAAGATGATGACTGAGGACAAGCTGTATTGTGACTACTTCCTCGAAATAGAAGATGAGAAGACACAGACAAAAAGAGTTGGACCACCAACTTATTCTGATTGGCAGGAAGTTTCAAGGTTAGTGAAGTTTTTAAAAATATTCTATAAGTCTACTTTGACATTCTCAACTTCTAAGTCAGTGACTTCTACTTTGTGTTGCAATGAAATTGTGGACATTGAGAGGAATCTCATCAGTAAGTGTGGGAGTCCTGAAGAGGTTATCAGAAACCAAGCTCATGTCATGAGGAATAAGTTTGAGAAGTACTGGAATGGATTGATTAACATGAATCCTCTAGTGATTCTGGCAAATGTCTTTGATCCTCGCAACAAGATGAAGTTTGCTTCACTCTGCTTTGACCAGCTCTATGGTAAGGATACTATAGAGAGTCGGCATCTTTATGATTTTGCTTCAAGTGCAATGACAAGGTTGTATGAGGATTATAGTTCTAAGTTGAGCAAACCAGTAGAGAATGAAGCTCATATAGAATCTGAGCCGGCTCCGATGTGGTTTTCAGATGATGAAGACGATTGTGAGAGGGTGGAGTCAATTTACTGTCAGATGGCTGACTCAAGGAGAAGTGAAGATGACTGCAGTGAGTTGCAAATCTATTTGACAGGAAAGAATGAGGTCAGAGTTGCAAATAGTTTGGGGTTGCCTTATGATGTTCTCAGTTGGTGGAGATGCAATAGGTCAAAGTTCCCAATTTTGTCAGAACTTGCTAGAGATGTTCTAGCAGTTCAGGTCTCATCAGTTGCTTCAGAGTCAGCTTTTAGTACAAGTGGCCGAGTGTTAGACCCGTATAGGAGTTCTCTAACTCCTTACATGGTTGAGGTTTTGCTATGCACCCAACATTGGTTAAGGTGTAAGTATAAATCAGAAGCACATGTAGTAAACTTGGTGCAAATGTTGGAAGAAGTTGAGTTTCTTGAATCTCTTGGTAAGTATAATTAAGTTTTGTATTCTGTTTTCCAGTTTTTTAAATCTCTTTTGTACTTTGACTATGTTTTCTTGTGTAGATTCTCAAAATTCAACAACAGTTCCTCCATGATTCTTCATAGTATGGCAGGTATGTTTAGAATCTTTAGATTGTTATGTTTGTGTTTTTGTTTACTTTTGTCTTGTTAAGGTTTAGATTGTTGGTAACTACTTAAGTCTATGTTCTTGTTTGTGTTTCGGTATTTGATTTACATTGTTAAAAATGTTACGTCTTTGGATTATATTCTCAATTTCTCATCGTCCACAGGTAGGTAGGAAGCTGCTCTTTTATCTTTTTTGATGCGGATAAGCAGCCTTAACAATTGACTGAATATGTAGGTATTTAAGCTGCTCTTTTGACTACTTTTTGATGCGGATTAGCATGCTTTTGTGTAAGTAAAAACTTTGGTAAGAGTTACTAACTTCTTATCATTTTGTCAAGTATTTGTTAAGAAGTTAGTAACTATGTAACTGTAATGGTTACTTGATGTTTCTCTACAATGCTAGCTTAAACTTGATGTAATGCTACCCTATCAGCTTCTTTAATGGTCTGTAATGGTTACTTGATGTAATGCTAGTTTAAACTTGATGTAATGCTAGCTTAAACTTGATGTAATGCTACCATAGCAGCTTCTTTAATGTCTGTAATGGTTAATATATATAAGGCAACTGAATTGTCAAGTATGTGTTTGTTGTCCTTTGTTTTCTCTTTGAACAGGTATAGTTTGGTTTAAATAAACCGAGAATCGAAAAATAATGGTCGTTCTCGGATGAGAAATAAATCCAGGAAACCGACCTGAACAACCCGAATACCGAACCGAACCGAAATTTTACATTATTCGGTTCTCTTCGGAATGATGCTTATAAACCGAATAAACCGATAACCGAACAAACCGACCCGAAAAAATCCGAACTAACCGAACACCCATGACTAATGAGAATGGTGAAAAACAACAACTATTATGATTATCCGTCAACTTTTTAGAGTGAACGTAGGCCATGTCGGCAATATAGAAAACGTTTCATGAGATTGACTTGCATAATAACTTTAAGGTGAGAGTCGAACTTGCAAAATAAATAAAGTATGATAGTTTTTTAGCAGAAAATCCATAAAACAATATCATTTATTTCATTGTTACTTCAAAAATGAATATTTCACATATATTCTCTTTTTATTTAATTACTAATTTTTATTATAATTTTATATTTTCTAAAATTGCAAATTCTACCCATATATTTTAAGTTAATATTATTTAAATTTAAAATATTATTAAATTAAATTACATCCCATAACATTAATAAATAAATTAAAACATAGAAATTACCATATACATGTATTTATAAATTATACCATTACATGTGTTTATAATTTATAAATAATATAAGTATATATATATTTTTTTACCATTATACATGTACAATTATACCATATACACATGTATTTATAATTTATAAATAATCTAAATATTTATAATTTATAAATAATCTAAATATTTATAATTTTGCTTGAGTATAAAAGAATAAAAATTAATTTTATTTGGGTATAAAATATAAATATATTAAATTTAAAGGATTGATTTGCAAATAAAAAAATTAAACTCCAAAATAGAGTCAAGTAGAGATCTCCGTGGAAACATCATTGACTCATTGGTTAAGGGTTTAAAGGTTTCTACACCATTTATGGGGTTCAAGTTCTAGAGAATACAGTTTTTTGTAGATTAATAGATACAAAGTTTATCGGAGATTCCAGAGTGCTGCAGAGAGAGTCGGCCTTCATGATTTCGAGTGTTGCGAGAGAGTATGTATATCAGAGGGATGTCGTACATGCAGAATTGTCCATCGTAGATCCGAGTGTTGCGGGGAGAGTTGTCCATCATAGAAATGTGGTACATGTAGAACCGTCCGCTGGGAAGAGTTTGCATCGTGAAATCGTTGTTCGATGAAAATGTTCAACGTAATTGTATATAATGTTGGTAGTCAAATATCATCGTAATATGATTAGATCAAAAAAATCTATATACTTAATAATGATGTAACAG